>MU218427.1:54913-67704 GCA_018584345.1 Thuja plicata | reverse complement strand
ATGTATATGTATATATATATATATATGTATATATATCTATATACATATATATGTATATCTATATATGTATACATATATACATATATATGTATACATATATATGTATGTGTGTGTGTGTGTGTGTGTGTGTACATATACATATACATATGCAGAGGTTTTTACGGTATATCAAAAGTATCATGTTTATTTTGTAGTATTTTTCTTGTTAGGCTTGATCAAAATTTTTTTTACATGATAAATATTTTACTTAATTCACAATATGTTTCTACTAATGTCAATGTGGCTTTCTTATGTGTCATGATACACTTTGTATTGTATGTGTTTAACCTTTTGATAAAATCAATGAACTCATGGAAGAAATGTGGAAGTGAATTATGATGAGGAAGGATTTGGTGGAGTCAAGTTTGACAAAAACATACTTGAATTATTCAGGATGAGAGGCATCGATGAGAAATTGAATTTCTTCATTATATATGACAAAGGAACCAATAATTAACATATAAAACCCCATCCACCTCTTTCATAGATGTCCATGAATTATTTGACAATGATATAGTTGAAGTGTATGATAATGTTAGTTACGAGTTGGGATGGACTCTCTTACTTTCTTGTCTCTTTTATAATAACCACACATTCAGCCATGTTTTGTAACTTGCTTGATAATAGAGAAGAGGATATTGAAGCTTAACTCATTTCCTTGTTTTTATAGAACACAATTGTTTCAAATCTTAAATGATTTGATCTTCATATTTTGTTGATCATTATATTAATGTCATTAGACAAAACAATCTCATATGATTTTTTTTTTTTGTATTGTATTGATGATAATTTTAATACTTGTAATCACCTAAAATTGGTCTAGTCTAATCAGAGGCATGATCTCAATTGAATTGCCCTAGCTCCTAATCAAGACATCAAATCAGACCGTAATCCTAAATGTGAGAGTGAATTTAATCAATTTTCTTACATGATTCAATCAGAAATCTATCATCAAATGATCGAACATCAAAGGTTGAAAATTAAAAAGGCAAGCATCAATTAATGTCTTGAGCCATTTAACTAAATCAAAATAAAAAAATCTCCATGGCTAAAGATATTAATTACTTGGATTTAAATAAATCCTTAATATTCTCTCCACATGGCTCAAAATTCAACTTACCAACCAGTCAAATGTAAGGACATGGATTACTCAAGTTTGAATGTCAACCACACATCTCCAATTCAATCTCAACCACACAATTCAAATTTGAACTTCCCCCCCAAGAGGACTTCTATAAAACCAAGGTCAATCAAGGCATTTTGCATGCATCCATCATTTGCATAGACACAATCCAATTATCATTTGCATCTAGATAATGATAATTTCATTTCAAGTAGATCATTCATAATAATTGTATCTTATATTCATCATTTTTAGATCAAATTCATCTCAATTCTTAGCTTAATCAATCATGTAGATGCATAATTTGATCAAATAACTTGCATTATAACTTAATTGTAACCATTTAAGATCAATTTTCACTCAATTTAGGTTCATTTGTAGTTAAATCCTCCAATATATGAGTGTCATTTTCTAATCTAATGCCTAATCTGGGAGAAAATTTAATTAGATAGTAAACATCATATCTAGGAGGCAATAATTCGATTTCAATTATTTGAATTTGATTGATTTTCTAACACTAACTATTGATTCAATTAATTATAAAAGTGTTGTGTTGTAGGTTATTTTTAGGAACAATATTCACACACATATTTTTGGTGCCCACTGTGGGGCTCTAACCCCCAATTTTCATCATTTTTGACCAAATTGTGCTTGCAGGTTGTAGACACTTCCGAACAGCTTCATTTCTGGGAATTTTCTTTCATTTTTGGTGAATCTTTCTTCATTTCCAGTTCTATTCCCATTTCGAGTCCTTATTTTCTCGTTCTAGTTGCATTCCTTCATTTTCGAGAAGAACAAAAGGCAGTGCAGTTTTGCATTTGGAATGTTTTTTTTCATTTTAGGGAGTTGTTTCATTTATGGTGATCTTTGTTTCATTTCCAATAAATGTTACTTCATCTCTGGTCATTGTTTCTTCATTTCCAGGGTGAATAGGCAGAACATTAAAGTTTTCAATCTAAATTTTTATTCTAAATTCTAATCGATTTGATGTTTTGTGTTTTGATTTGATTTCACTGTACAGATTGAGAATTTAACAAGTGTTTGTAGCTCGATTGTCAAATATTAAATCAATCTCAAAAAATAATAATGAAATTTGTGATGCAAGTTGTCTAAGTCATCTTTGAGAAAACATCATGTTTTTTATTAGCATGCTTTCATAGGCACCTAGCTTAATTAAAAGGATAATTTTTACTTGATTCAGCGGATATTAGGGGAGTATACTCTTTTACTTTTAGGAAAATCATACACCTTGACATGTCCAATTAGTCATTTGAAAATAATATTTGGGAATGAACCATGTGTTTGAAGTGCTTGGGAGAAATGAATTGAATAGGAGAGTATGCTCTTTTCCCTCTGTGAAAATCATAAATCTAGACCTCAAGTTGCAATCCATTTTTTCATTTTTGTTCATTACCTTCTAGAGAGTCTGTCGTTGAGGGAAAAAGCTCATGAGAATTAATCAAGGGGGAAAAAGTAAAATACAACATCTTCCAACCCACTATAATCAAATACCTTCTTGAGATTAAAGTCTCAAAAGTAAAAGATGTCTTGTGCTTGGTCTCCTCTAGGGTATATAGGACCTAAATAGTGTTTACACTACTACCGGGCCTTATATGATTCATAAGATATCTTTGAATGGATGATCTTACTAGACTCCATAGAGTATAAGACTACTCGATTCACCTCCAAAAGTATCATAATATTTTTTCAAAGAGGGGGAAGATTCTCTCCTGAAGACACTCACCATAAGTATCTCCTTGAGCGCTTTAAAGCAGATAATACAACAATGGAGGTCTCATTGTGTATGCTCCTTTGACTGTATTGTGCATAGCTCTTTCCAAAGGAAAAAAATGGGATCCATTGGGTGAAATGTTGTGTGAGATGAAGAGATATCAAGTTGTGGGAAAAAAATTTTGATCACTCAACTAACTCCTTAGGGTTAAGCACATTTTCTCTTGTCTTCATTTCCAACAAAAACCGTGGAAAACTCAAAGAACATACACTTTATGTTAGGACTTTAAAGACAAGTGTTTGCACTCTATTTTACGTGTGTGTGCACCCCTATCACCACAAAAATTCACTTTACAACACACCTAGAACAACAAAATCATTCACTAAAAACATCCCTGCAAGTTGAAAGAAAACAACTTTGTTTCCTGTCAGATTGTTTCATTTCCTGTCAGGATTGGTTCATTTTCTGTCTGGATTGTTCAGATTTATTTCGTTTCCTATCTGGAAAACTTCATTTTCAGTCTTGTTTGATGGTATTTTCTGTGAAACTTTGTTTCCAATCTCTGTTACTTCATTTCCAATAATAATTATTTCAATCCTGTGAAATATCTTTATTTTTATTTGTTAAAACTTTGTTTCCAAGGAAGTTTATGTTTATTCATTTCTAGGATAAAGTCCACTTCCATACAATTTCAATCCAATCCAATTATATATTCAGATACCATTTTTTCAGTCATCTCTCAGGTCAAATCATCACAATCGGCATAATTAGATATAAACACCTTGTTGTCATCATCCTTGGTTAAATTGATCATTGTCTCCTCAAGCATCTTTCATGCTTGTATCTTGTCCTATCAATACTTATATTTGGTTTAAGAGGTTGTCAACGAGGATCATCAAACCCTCACCTAGATCTCTTAAGCTATCAATATATCATCATTCAATCCTTCAAAATCTCGGTCAAGTATTACACACATCATCAAACATTCAAAACCTTATCAATTGAATCTCATTTTGACCTCGGCTCGGTTATTTTATTTTTCATGCATGTTCAGACCAAGAGTTCTTATCAACAATCTAACTATAATCACAAAGAGATCGTACCTTCTCTCCAATCCTCTATTAAAGAACATCAAGACATTCTTACGATGGCTAAAAACATAAAGGGGCTAGACAATATGAACATAGAAAAAAGGAAGAAGATGAGCTTATTGCAGCCCTATCAAAGCATATCCAATCTATGAAATATCAAATTCAAGACTTAAAGGAAAAGAAATGATACATTATCCAACAAGTACTCATTAAGATCAATCTTTCCTTTTCTCTTTTATCCACACATATCTTCATCTTCTTTAAATAAAAAGGATACTTCACAACTTCACATCAATCCTATCTCTGATCAAGAACAGGCTCACATCAATCTCATCTTTGATCAAGATCAACTTCATGAAAAACCTATCTATGATCAAGAACCTTTTCTAAAAATTCCTGAAAATCCAATATTTGATCGAGTAAATGAAGAAGATTTAGCTGAGAGTCTTGCCTATCAATCATGCAACAACAACAAATCAGATCATTACAATCTTGAATCTCAAATATCTTTTGTAAAATCAAGTGAATCTAAATGTCCATTGGATAGAGCATTTACTCTTTTGGGACAGTATTACAAATCAACTTTGGAAGAACTCCTCAAAAATAATCTCATCATGTTGCCTCAAATCACTTCATGTGATCTTGTATTCTTGAGAAAATATTGTGCATATCATAGATATAATGAATATGAAACTTCAAATTGCATGGAGTTGAAGCGTAAAATCAAAGATCTCATAGATGATGATATAATTGAAATTGAAAATCCTAATGATTCATCTGATGAAGAACAAGATACTACTCTCAAGAAAGATCTAAATCACGACCCTAGGTATAGCAATGGTCCTCATGCATCCTCTACTTTCTCCAACATTCATTCATCTCCTAAATAATCAAAGCTATACAAAATTCCTCCATTGAACAAAGAGCCTAATACTTTTCATGCTGACTATGTCTACCCTTAAGTGAAACCTCTAAAAGAAATCCAAGCTAATCTACATGTTGCTGCAAGTCTATTCCATGCTTCCAAGATCATAGACCCTAAGATTCCATGTGCTTCAATGTATATCATGCCTATTCCAAATGATCCTCCATTATCCCTTCAAGAATCCCTCATGAAGATTAAACTCCTACCTCATCCTTAGTAGAGGCTCCATGTCAAGAGGATAATCCAATGTGTGAAGAAACAATTCTTATAGAAGATCAAGATATTATCCCTTCCTATCAAGCATTTGAGCTAGATCTTGTATCCATTGAATCCCCACATGATCCCATTTTTATATCCTTTCATTTCTTCCAAGAAGATATCCTCCACCTCAAGAGCTACATATCCCTCCATCTCTAATCAAGATCAAAATATTCCTTCCACTTCTAATAATCCTATTGAAAATCAGGAGCAAAGTACTCTTCCTGCATTATCCAAAGATCCTTGTCAAGATTGGAGTATCCCATCATCTCTTTGTCATACTCCTTCATGTCTACATTAAGAACCTATCATCCCTCATAATCCCCTTCATGGTAATAAATACCCTCAAGATTCAATTGCTCTAAAGATGATGGCCATGGAAATGTATCTCACTCTAAAGATGTTCATATCCCTTACATACCTTATATACATCCATTTAAACAAAATCATATGCCTTCACCATCCTCCAAATCCATTCTTGGTCCATATATCCCAAAGTTAGAGTCTTCATCCCTTCCATCCATATTGGGTCCTTATTGTTGGCATCATGATGGATTTTGGATATAAAATGATGAGTTTGAGTTTGTCATTGATGGCATCTTATTAACTCTATTAGTTTTGGTGAATAGATTGCACTTACTGATCGACATGATGAATAGGTAAAGTAGATATACTAAGTGTTCTAACTGGTGAATAGGAAGACAGTAAGAGGAAAGTGTTTTGAGTAGCGCTCAAGATGGTGAGAAAATTGGGAGATGTAATCATTACTGGTGCATACCTATGGTCAGAATAGTTCAGACGTACGACCATGACAATTAACTCAACATCTTGTGAAAGTTAGTATTTTGGTGGTTGTTCTATATGAACTAGTTGAGTTACCAATTGGTTCCTGATGATTAGATGATCAAGATGATTAAGTTATAATCAATTTTTTGTAATAAATTATTGTATTACATTTTATGCCGACTTGTTAAGTTTTATTGGCACGGATTTTCATGCGTTTGGTCAAAGTTTAGTGTCAACTTGTGGATTGTTTTAAATGTTTTAATCGACTTAAAAATAGCTATATAAAGGAAAGATAAATTAGTGTTTTAGGGTTGTCGATAATGTTTCAGGTGGTTGCAATCAGAGACATAGGCAGAGTAGTGCGTCAAGAGTTCAGAGATAGAATTAGATCTTACATGCAAGAAGTGTCATTCCAGATCAGTGATTTGAGTTCATTGCTCCAGGCTAACTCTAATAGGTTAGCAAGGTCAAATCCCTTAAAAGGGTGGAATTTAACATGTCTTTTTTTTAAAATCTTCTAACAAGGTGACTTCAGATAAGGAATTCTAAATCTTCTAGTGAGGTAGATCCTAACATCTCTCATTGTACTTCTAACAAGGTACTAATCACTTCTAACCGAGTGAGCCCCTAACAGGGTATTGTAAGCTCCTAACAGGCAAAATTTTTACTGCAATGAAGAGATTTGTGGGTGTCATCCCCACCATGGCTTTCTCCTTCTCACAAGGGTTTCCACATAAAAAATAGTGGTGTTATGAGTTATTCTTTGTGGTTGTTTTAATTGTTTTACTTCTATTGCATAGTTACTATTGTATATTTCATTACTTATAAGTTTATTAAAAGCATTATCAGATTATTAGTTGAATTAGTACATTTTCTGTTTACACTGATTCACCCCCCTCTCATTATTTCTATATGTTAACACTTATATCCCTCCATCATCTACGCATATCATTCCTAGCTCGCCACCCACTTACCCTATCATATATCAAGATCAACAAAGGAACACATACTTGAGGAAGTTCCAAGCACCTATCCATAAAAACCCTCCATATCATTCCTATCCTTTCATGATTCCCAAAAAATTTGGAAGAAAATTGGATGTCAAACATAGAAATCATAAACCCAAGAATCCACATAAGTATAAAGATCAACATGTCCAATCTAATCGACATGTGAATACAAAGAAAAAGGAGATATTAAAGAGACCACAAAGGTCCACTAAGAAAAAAGAAAATCAAATAAAATGTAGGTTCCCAAATCCATCATTGAAGAAATGAATTTTAAAGCATCACAAAGGAAGGAAAAATCAAAGACTATATGGATTCCCAATTCACTTGTACATGACTTGCACACAAAGGAAAAATCAAAGTTGACATTCAAGCTTCCAAAGGCTTCCACTCCATCTTCTTCCAAACATCTTTCATCACTTCCTACATCAAGGCCTCAAGTTGTTACACCCACTTTTTCTTCCATCATTCCATCACCCTTGAAGGTATGTACCATTGTTTTCTTTCCAACACTTCCACCTACCCCTGTACAAGCCTTTCAATATTCCATCAATTATCCAACACCTACACATGCTTCCTATCCTCCTACTTACTATCCATTTGTCCCCCTTATCCAATCCATCACATAAATCCTTATTCACCATCTACCTTATCCTTTATCTCTTTCCCCTACCATCACCTTATCAACATCTTTGAGCATGCTTTCAGCAGCCTTGGCCCATCATATCATATCCTTCAAAGGAGCATTGTCCCTAAGAGAAAGAGGCTTATGTTCCTCCATAAAATCAAATCAAAAAAGAGAAAAAGTGCCTTGGTGAAAACCTAGTAAGCATGTGCCTTGGTAGCAAAAGTAAAGAGAAATAAATATGTCCTATGGTGAAAATTACTTTTTGTGGCACCTTGGCCAAGTACCAAGATGAAAACCTGACAAACATGTGTCACGTGTAATTTATTCCTCTTGCGCTCTCTCTTAGAGGCAAGTTCCATTCATGTTTCCATATCCATCATCTCCTCCATCATGCAACTATCCTATTTGCATTCATATTACCTCTTGCACCTTTGATCTTGACAAGGTCAAGCATATCCACGAGCATCATGTATCTTGACATTCATTATCCTTTCCATCGGCATATTCACATATTTTTCTTCATGCTACCCTATCATGATCTTGTTTATCCCAAGCCAATGCTCACTATCCATAAATATCCTTTCCCTAATCTCACAACATTCACCCATTACCTAAATCGCCCCTTATCTTGATTGTGCTATCCTATATGTATCCTATCCAAATTGATCCCTTGGTCTTGATCAAAAGGAAGAACAAAAAAATGCAAAACAGGTTCTTAGAAATATCTTGAATTTTCCACTCTTTTGGACCCCCTTCTTCTCATAACATTAGGTCATTATCCTCTATGATATCAGACGCTGCTTCATGAGCCCACATTGCTATATTATTTTTCCCTAGGTTGGGTAATCTTGAGGAGACTGTCCTTGAAGGTCGCATTCCCTCGCTTCATCCATCATTGTGTATCCACCTCTGATCCATCAATTCTCTCATCCATCATTAATGCCCGAAACCTTTCTATACATTAAGGGAAAACCAATGTGATCACGCTTGAGAACTAGTAATCTCTAATAATAATAAAAAATCTAAATATCTCTAAAAATAAAAAATCTGGACATCTCTAAAAATTGAAACAAATAAAAAAAATATAAAAATCCAAAAATTGCAAAAAAAATCTTAAGTTCCTTCCTATACATATCAACTGCATAGCATTTGCATTTGCCTTTATCCTCGTTGTTTTTACATATATCTCACAACTTTTGCATCCTTGCACATATCAGTTGGTTTTGTATCCTATTGCCAGGGCTTGGAGTCAGTCCACATCTCATCCTTAGGACATTCATATCTATCTAGGGGAAACTCCTTACCATCATGTGGAGTCAGTTCCTGGTCAGCACCAACTATCTTCTTGATAGGATCCAACCACATTCCCCATAAACTATCATGTGTTATATCACTAAAATATGGTGTTTCCTCAACACCACCCAACACACACCAATTATTTTCAACACTGTGCACACTCAAACAACGGTATTTCTCAACACTCATTAAACAAACAACAATAAAAAAAATTGAAGAAATCAAACACAATCAACACCACCTATCATCGATAACATTGTTATGATTTTTTGATCATGTCTTCTGAGTGACTCAACAATGTCTCTGGACTAGAGGAACAAGGAAGGGGTCATGACATTTTCTTTGTCTGTTGTTTATTATTATCAATTTTTGCTTATCATGACTCTTTTGTTGATCAATGATGTTGTGTATGGGAAATCTTCAATCTATTGGGATTAAGTGTAAACATGCAAAAATTAGTGGATTAGTGTATACAAAGATTCAAAGCATGCATAAACTTGAAAACAATAAAGAAATACACCATAACATCAGATTAAGCTAAAACAAGTTTGCACCCTATTAAGACTTGTTTGATTTGCTCATAAAATGGATTGTGGATGTTCTCTCTCTCAAAAACACAAATGGAAAATCCCCAAATGATGAGGCTTGCTTGATTGTGAATGCAACTAAAATACAAAGCTAATGGATAAATGAAAGAACTCAAGAACTAGCATGAAGAATCTAGTCTCAAGCTTTCCACAATAGTGAAATAGAAATGCAATGCTAAACTATAATGATATGAAAGATTCAAACATGATTCATTTCCCAATTATCCTAACATTTAATAGCTAATGGACTTAAGAAAGCACTAAGATTTAAAGTGTTAAATAACTATGAAATTCTAGAGCTATTCTAGCATGATAACAATGCACAAAATGAGAGATGAATTGCAAGCAGAAAGGCCCTCTATTTATAGATTTTTGGAGGGAAGAGGAGGGCTTGGATGAGGTGGCACCTATGTGGAATCCGTGAAGGAGCCACATAAGGGACACATAAGCTTAGAGGAGAGGAAAAATTGGAGCATTTAAGGCTTGAGTGGCTCAAGGTTGCTCACACAAGTGTGAGCAACCTTAGGGAAATGTGTGGGGGATAAGAAGGTGGTTGCATTTAAGAGAGTTGGGTTTCTCTCTTGGGATGGGTTTCTCACACATGTGTGGGCATTCCATTAGCACTAAAAAGGTTAGGATTAACCTTTTAAGTAGGATTAGTGGGTGATTAAGTGGGAAAGTAGGTTTAGCAAGTGGGATAGGTAGGAGTAGGGTAGGCTTCTAGGTTGGATTAGTAGGTTTCTAGGTTGGGTTCAGAATATCATTCAAATTATATTTGAATTAATCATGGTTTAGAAGAATTAGGGGTATGAGGAAATTTTAATAAATATGAATTTATTGAAAGGGGTTTTTGTGAGATAAATATATTTAAATTGAATACATTGGGATAGTATTTAGATTGTATTTAAATACTTAGAAGGGGAACTATTTAATTGATTAATTAGATGAATATATGATAAATATTAATTTAATTAATATTCTGGATGTCTACATTTTTCCCCTCTTTGATGCGGCGCCGCAAAGTGGGGTTGCATCAAAGAAAAGAAAATGAGTTGCCCCAGAAGAAGTTAGTGTAAAGGAAGAAATGGTTGTAAAGGAAGAGACGAATGTTGATGTTATGTTGTTGAAAAGGATTTAAAGTTTTTGGGGGAAGATAATATTCTCCTCCTAGCCCCAAATTTCACAAAGGAAAGATCCACTTTGATCAACCATAAGGAAATGGTTAATGCACAAATGCATCAATCGATCAGAAATAAGAAGAAAGAAGAAAGCCTTACATTCCCAATTTATGGATGAAGAGTGTATAATAGATTTGATATGATTAAAACCTTAATTGAAATGAATTGAAGACAAGTACTAACCTCAAAGTATAGCAGATCAGGAAATTGTTATTTTCTGGTGTCTCTACTGAGTTTTGAGAAATTATACAACCGGATCTAGAACAAAAACACATAGGCGGAGAAAACCTAAAAATATTTTTCTTTTTTGAGTCGGGTCGACCTTGACCCAAATGCGGGGGCACAATTGCACCCCTTTATGTTGACCTTGACCTACACTGCTCCGACGAAAATTATGTTCATGGATCCTGAAAGTTGGCCGAAAAGGGTATACAAATCTACTCTGTAATTCACTATCCTATACCTGTACCTGCAAGAAAAATGGTTTTGTTTTTTGGGGGGAGGGGTTTGCCTTGGTCAAACCCCGGCTTTGGAATTAACCTTAAAATATAATTGAAATTGCAAAGATTAACAAAGTAATTAAACAAATTCACCTTGCTTGTATAGAAACCTTTGTGGAGGATTTGAATCTTGGATCCACAAGTATGGATGCTCCAAATGGATGTAGAATTTAGAATGTAGAATGTAGGATGTAGGATGTAGGATTTAGGATGTAGGATATAGGATGTATCAAATCAATTGCCTTTATATCTTCGACACCAATCTTGAATGACTCTTGGAATAGGAAGAAGCTTGCATGGACGTGGATGGAGAAATATTCAACAAGAGGGCTCCATAGAGCTTGAATCCTTCAATGGCTACCAATGGATCTCCTTGATGAATTGAATGCTTGAATAATTGAATGCTTTTGATATATCATGCATAGATTATCCTTCAATCGATTTCTTTTATCTTCGTGTGTCTTAGCTTAGCTTGTCTTTTTCAAGTCTTAGAGAAAATGAGAGGAGAAAGCTTCCTTATATACAAATCTAGGGCACAATCTTCTAGAGAGTCCGACATAGGAGAATTAAATTTGAATTAGGCCTATACCCCTAGAAGTGGACCTAAATTAAATATAATTTTAAGAGTTGTTACTTCGGAGTCCGAAACAGCCGACCCGGAAGCGAGAATTAAATCTTTCTAAAGACTGACATTTGGAAACCTTAATAAACTTGAAATTTGGACCCGGGGTCAGGGTCGAGGTCAACCTTGATCCTGAGGTCAAGAACCTCAAATTTGTACAGTAGGATGCCAGAAATAGGCCGAAGAGAAGTGGAAAATAGGGAAAAATAGGGGAAAAGCCAGATCCAAGTCAAAGACCCATTCAAGGTGTTTGAAATGACCCCAAACCACTTACTCGGAGGGCTAAACCATTCCAAAATGGAAGTTCTTCCATTTTTTGACAATACATTTAGCCCCCACTTTAGAAAGAGTATGGACTCGATGCAAACTCTTGGTAAAGGAGATCATAAAGAAAAGATAATCTTATTTAAATCAAAGGGACAAAGCAATCCTCAAGCCCCTAGGGACTCAAGTCTTTGTCAACCCCAAGACTAAAATAAGAGAGACATCACCAGTCAAAGAAAAAGAGAGAGGATGCGATTACCTCGCCTAATGAGAACCTATGTCCCATTGTGAATTACACAAAAAAAATAGTGCAATTGGAAAGATGGAGTTGAACCACCTAGTGAATGTGGCTACTCACTAGTCAACCCATCAAGGATTTACCCTTAGGAATAGTCTACTCCAAAAGAGCAAATCCAAAACATAGAGAGATCCAGTCTTAAGGACACCTTTCGTCCTTAAGGGATCAAAACATTGTAAATTGAAATGGGAGGGATCAAAGGGATCCTATAAGGTAAAAATCCATGCTTTAAGGATTAGTCTCCAATCCATAAAGGGAGATTTTTTTAAAAAAAAATTGAAAATATTTTGAAGGTGTGTGTGTGCAAAAAGTAAGCAGAGCATATGTCCCCATGTTAAAGTCATTGCTAACACTTTAACACGAGCAATGACTTTAACAGAAACATAAATAACTCTATTGTTTACATTTCCACTACGAGATGACCCCAAGAGAAGAAAAATCAAGGTAAATACCACAT
>MU218427.1:24804-46398 GCA_018584345.1 Thuja plicata | reverse complement strand
GGGGTGAATCAGTGGCCTCAAAAATTTATCCTTTAATCACTAACCACCAATCAAATAAATCTCAGATTATTAAGTCCCTACAAGATGCATGCCTTGAAATACTTATAATAATTAACTGTATGTCAGTTTACCTTGTCTATCCTTATTCTCCTTGATAACCGATAAGCAGTAAAACTTATTTACCTGATACTCAGTAAATATGTAGAGTATACCAATCAATCCAGAAATGCATATGTGAAATGTAAAACACTAAAGTAATAAACCATACACACATAACACGTGGATTTTTAACGTGGAAACCCTGTTAAGGGAAAAACCACTGGGACCGGTACCCTAATTTTTCACTCTTCTAAAGTGATCCCTGTTAGGAGCCAACCCTATTAAAGGTTACAAACACACTATTAAGTGCGACCTTGTTAGAGGATTTTAATATGAGTCTGTCACTTGATATCTGGCATGTATATGCTACCAATATTGATCAACCTCTATGGGCACAATAGGTATATGGCATATCTGGTGCTACCTAACTGCATCAGCATCCTTCTTAGACTATGTGTCGGTATCGGGCACTCAATGCCATCTTCATGATAAATTTTTTGGCAATATGTTAGGATATACCTCAAATGTAGAAGATTGTTAAGTCCTTCTCTATTAAGAGACTTAATGCTTCAATAGTTAAACTGAAACACAATGACCTGTTTCTAATGCAACTTGAATTGCAAATTTTCAGATCTATTTAAGTACAATACCTCTCCGATCAATGTATCAATTCAATTATTTTTGCTCCACACTTTCTGCTCTGTGATGTTGTGCTTCACTGTTCGTCGGTGTCTGCAGAATTCTTTAGCTCTTCTTCAGCTTGATTGATTAGGATTGTATGAAGTTATCCTTCATCAGTTTCTCTTCAACATCCTCTTTCTATTCACTTCCCTTCCCGTGTATGTTAATGCTTGTGATTACGAAAATGAATTATGCTTGTCTCTTATATAGACATGATGTTCCTTAATTCTTGATTCTTGATTCTTGGCGTGAAAAACAATCCACCCAATTGATTTACAACTTTAACCCCTGATTTATCTCATAGTTATCTTCTTGCCAACTGTACATATCTTCTTTAAATCAATTACTTAACTCTGGTCGAATAAAACAAATAAAACAACCAGTTAAGTCTATCCTTAAGCTCTACCAGCTAGATATTTTGTCATTTTATGAACTCTCTGTTCTGTCGATCAACTCTGTAGTTAGTCATCGGTGATAACTGCTAGTTTCGTCGGTGTGACTCCAGTTAGCTTCGGGATCTCCGCCCGTCGGGCATCATTGGATTTTGCTCATTGGGCAATACTGTCTTCTGCTCATCGGGCATCACTGTGACTTTTTCTTTGCCTTTATCGATGGTGTACACTCCGTCGGTGTTGTCTGTCACTTAGTGAATACTTGACTTTTATGCATTGCTGAAAGAATAACCTTTGTTCCATTGATTCTCTGAAGTCTTTGTCATTATGTATATGACCTTACAGATGATATCAAGTTGACATCAATGACAATACAAACCATTAACTGATTTAATGTATTGCATCATCTTCAACTTAACATTATCAAACATTCAATCAGTTACATGTCATCAATAGGATGTAGGATATAAGTTATAGGATATAGGATGTCTCAAATCAGTTGCCTTTAGATCTTCGACACCAATCTTGAATGGAGCTTGGAATAGGAATAAGCTTGCATGGATGTGGATGTAGAAATCTTCAACAAGAGGGCTCCATAGAGCTTGAATCCTTCAATGGCTATCAATGGATCTCCTTGATGAATTGAATGCTTGAATTCTTGAATGATTGAATTATTGAATGGTTTTGATAGATCATGCATAGATTATCCTTCAATTAATTTCTTTTATCTTCTTGTGTCTTAGCTTAGCTTGTCTTTTTCAAGTCTTAGAGAAAATGAGAGGAGAAAGCTTCCTTATATACAAATCTAGGGTACAATCTTCTAAAGAGGCCGACATAGGAGAATTAAATTCCAATTAGGTCTATACCCCTAAAAGTGGACCTATATTAAATACAATTTTAAGAGTCGTTACTTCGGAGTCCAAAATAGCCAACCCGAAAGTGGAAATTAAATCTTTCCAAAGCCTGACATCCAAAAACCTTGGAAACTTGAAATCTGGACCCTGTGTCAGGGTCAAGTTTGACCCTGACCTAGGTCAAGGTCAAGGTCGACCTTGAACCAGAAGGTCAAGAACCTCAAATTTGTAGAGCAAGATGCCAGAAATAGGTCGGAGAGAAGTGGAAAATAGGGCAAAATAGGGGAAAAGACAGATCCAAGTCAAAGACCCATTCAAGGCATTTGACATGACCCCAAACCACTTACTCGGAGGGCTTAACAAGTCCAAAATGGAAGTCCTACCATTTTTTGACGATACAGTTAGGTATCTAGGAGTCATGCTAAAGTGACGATGGTATGAGGTTGTGCCCCCTCAATAAAAGAATACAACATGCAAAGTGTTGTAGAGTTTTCTTGAAAAAGGACGCAAACATGAGGGAGAAAAGGAAGAAAGAATGGGATGGAAAGAATAAGATGAGGATAGTGAGTAAGTAGAAGCCTTGCCAAAAAGAAGAATGCAAGTATGAATCTAAATTTAGCTAATGGGACTTGGGGATTAAATTATGTTAAATGTTGGAGAGCACACCCTTAGTTTGATATTGCAAGAGGAGGTATGCATCAAGTGTTAGAAAACACAGATGACATGGTTCCTTTGCATGGACTAGATGCATAGATAGAGTAGGTAGATTTAGGAACATAGATGTAGATCATGTAGAGATGATGGAACTAATGTAGTGGCACTCATAGGGAGACTGAATACACCCAAGGCGTTGTTAGAGACTTGGTGGAAAGTGTACTATACCCTACCCCTAGGAAGATAGACATTACCATAACCATGTAAATGACAAAGATGCACTAAAACACCAACAAACAGATCATACTATAAACGACGCATGTATCAATAGACACCATTCATGACACTCTAGAATATAGGAGATCCAGGTGGTTATGAGTAGGTTTCGATTGACACAAAAAGATAAAATCAACAAAATGGCCTCCTGACCAAGCAATCATTTAGTCCAAATTTCTTTCCATGAACAAGATTGTGTGATGGAGGATTTGATAAACTGACACATGGAGGATGCACCCTAACATACCAAGATTGGATTGTCTGAAAAGTGTGTATTTGATGACAATAGTTATGTATAGAACAAGGATCGAGGAAATTTGATCTCATAACTATTTTTGTGATAAACTTTATAGTCACTGTGTCTGGGCAAAGCTCAGTATGATGGGTTAAGCTCGGGGGATTGGGACAAAGAAATGAGATAGGTGACGGTGGATAAAAATGAGGTGGAATTAGATTCGATAGGATGTGGGAGGATGGTGCTTGTTTGTGAGAAACACGTGGAGTTGTCGAGGAACGAAAATGAGAATGCGAAAGGTGGTGGAAATGGAGCAGCTGGGATTGAGATAAGATTGGTTGGGTAGCAATAGGTTGGGTGGTAGATGATTGGTTAATGATAGGTTATGCATCTTGGGTAGTGGTGTGTTGGGATGGTTGAGATGTTGAAGGTGGAGAAGGATTAGAAGTTGAAGCTCCTATAACAGAAAAGGGAGTTGAATGCGTTGTAGTGTGCACTATAGGTTGGGTGGTGGTTGGATGGAGTGAGGCGACTTGGGATGTTCTTCATCTTGGGTCGATTATTTCTTCCACTACGGGTTGAAACATGTTGGCTGGGATATGTATGGGACATGCTATACTGGGTGGTCGAAGTCTAGGTGGAAGGGGGATACCCTCACGTTGAAAGTTAGGAAGGATGGTAGCGCTATTGTGGCTTATGATGACACTGACCATATGTGCATATCCAAGCTCACTCATGAAAGCTTCCATGGAGATGGTGGTAGGGATCTCATCTAGATCAGCCCATACATGTTTGATTTTCACTTGGTATCGAGGGTCAAAGGAGACCATGACATTGTTAGGATCCATTGTTGGGTCAGACGAGATAGTAGCAAGATTGGAGTCCATATCCTTCCTCTTCTTGGAACAAGTTTCAGGTGGCATGGAATGTCTTTTAGAATGAATGGTGCAAGATGAGACTTAGGGAAAGAAGTTTCCTAAAGATGAAGTGCAAATGTTCTTAGGACTACTAAGGATGATGAGGATGCAAGACTTAGATTTTGATATGAAAATGATACTTGTTGGCTTGCCTCTGGACCCTAAGTTTTAAAATTTTAAAATTTTAAAATCGAGCATCATGAAGAAATTTCCTCAAATTTTCCCACCCTTTATAATTCTTTTTATTAATAATATTTCTGTGAAGTTATGCCTTGTAAAGGGGCAGCATTGCAGGAAGTTATTGAACTTGAACCTCAAACCGTGAAGTTCAAGGTTCAAAGTTCAAGTTCACTGGTTCAGAAGTGCAAATCCAAGTTCAGGTTCAAAGTTCAAGATTCAAGTTCGTAGGCAGGATCAAAGGTACATTTTCAAGGTTCATCAGATTTAGCATTTTCAAATCTGCAAGCTCAATGGATTTAAGAGGTCAAAATGACTAAAGTTTGAAAGTTTAAAAGATTGAATATTAAAAAACATTTTGGTCATGTTGGAGAACTTAATACAAAATGTGTTGTTGCAAGTCCATAAATTTCTATTCGTGGGATGAGATCAATCATGACAAGCAAAAAATCAGAAGTGTAAGAATTTAAAAATGCTATAATGATGACTATTCAGAGCTTCCAACCAGAATTAAAAATGATAAACATCCAAACATGCATGACTGTCCCAGAAAAATAGTCTCGGTGCGGGGAAAGTTATCCAAATTTAACCATTGGATTTTTCTCAATTTTGGATATGGCGTTGTGAGCAAGTTTCCTAGAATCCCACCGGAGAGATTGGAAAAATATTATTGGGTTAAAAAGTTAATCTCTGAGAGTGGGTCTATCCAAAAATTTCTAAGAAAAAGATTACTATGAAAGCTCATTTCGTGGAGAGTTTTAAAATCAAGACCCAGAAAGATATTCGAGATTACCTACACCATAGTGGAAATGATGGACAAGATGAGAAGCCTTGTAATTATATATTTAAATGATAATTCTTGCTGATGTAAACAATGTCCACCTGTTAACACATAATTAGAGGTGGAAAGTTAAGTTTGATTTTTACCCATGAGTAATAGAATAATGTAAGGGTTTCTAAGAATCAGTTACAAGAAGGATCATCAAGAATTATTTAAGGAGGGATTTTAAATAAAAAGAGGTTGTCTCATTCAGCTCCTGAGATTTTGTTGGCTGGGAGGGGGTTTATTTTCTTTTTTTATTTTTCTTTTATTTTTATTTGTAACAAAGGAGGAAGAGGAATGCATATATATTTTATTTTGCAGACTTGTTTATGAGTCAAAGGCAAATTAATCAGTTGGTTATCTTACTTGTATATTCTAAATAAGGAGAAATCTAATTTTAAATATGTTGTTTTGAATTCACATTTCTCTGATTGTAAATGATCTATTGGTTATTACAATCATATTCCTAATATTATCTTGTTCCATGCATCAATTTTATGTGTGTTTTGAAATCAGTTTGTTTCATGCATCTACATGTACAAAATGTGTATTGAATCTTCCTTGTGCTTCTCTATAATTGGGAAGATTAAGTGAATGGTCTATTGGTAATTTATTGGTCTCTTTCTCTGAGTCTTTTAAATCTAGGACCACATTCATCTTATGGTGATGGGTGAATGTTAGGCTACCTTCATGTCTTCTGGTTAAATACATACTAACTTATTTAATTAATTGTAAATCTCAAGAGGGAGATGTACCTCTAAATTAAGAGGAATATTATCAATTCAATGATAATCTATCCAACTGTTAGTGCTCTTTGTCCTTCGTCTCGGGTATTTGGAGTTAGTTTGTACATCTATTTTTGAAGGACAAACATGTTTACTAACAATACATATGGATGATGATGATGACTCAAACTGATGAGGATGCCCTAAGGACTTAAGGAATGACTTAGTGTTACAATGGTAGTGAGTTTATTCTCCTAATGCAGGCTCAAATGGACGTGACTTTGTCAACCTGAGACAGACTTGTGGTCTTTTGAAAGATGAGATTCTTTGTCAATGCGAACCAGCCTTTAGATCAAGGTGATGAGGCTACAAGGACAAAGTGAGCTATCCCAGACAATTCTTAGTCAAGGAGTAAAGCTAAGGGATGTTTTGATAAGATATAGGTTCTAAGCAACTCATAAGGATGTGACACCAAGTATGGGATGTTTTTTATTTTTTTATTTTATTGGAATATGGATTTGGATTTTGGATGAGGTTTGATTAATTGGATAATGCACACCTAAAGGGATGACTTAGGATGATCCTAAAATGCAATGAGGGGGATGGAAGCTTTGGGATGAAGAAGAGTGAATGGAGTGGTTTTGTGATGTGCCAAGTAGTTGCATCTCTCAAAGTTGATAAAGGCGTAGTTCAAATGATACTTGCCTATGAAGCGTGAAAGCTTGTTGTTGAAAATGATCTGGTCATACTTATCACATTCTTGGATCTCTTGTTGGATGGATTTCACAATGTGTTGACACTTCTTGGTCTCTTGATTGGTGAATTTACGCTCTCTGTATATGTGGGGTAGTTAGATTTTCACTTTATTGTGCTTCCCCAAATCAGACATGTGTGATCAAATAGGATGGTCTTGCAAAAGGTAATCACTATTTTTGATTGGGTTCGATTGATCTTGAGGTAGCTTGGTTGATTTTGTTGAATGACAAGAATGAGTTTTAGTCATGCATCAAAGGCATTGACTACGCTAAGTATACCTTGATTCAATTGGGAACATTCATGTGTCTGAAGATAATCCAACAAGGGACAAAGCAACCTTGAGGAGCACACACAATTGTGACTTAGTTTGATTGATAGGAAATTAAATGATCAAGTCACCAATGTTTTCATAATTCAAGCAATACCTACCTAAGGAAGTTGTCTTAGCTTCAAAAATCTTTGCTCACAAACATAGGCACACACACAAGAGCTAATCATAATACGGTCATCACCAACCATGCAATGGCTCCAGTCATGATGTTGTATTGGACAACTCCAAACTCTCAGGGTGGCACAGATGTTTGAGTATCTTGGGGAGGTTACTATCCTCCTTACACATAAATTATCAAGATTTCATAGGTAAATCAGGTAGGTTTCTACTTTAATGGCTCTTAATAAGGGTCTCCGTTTGTATATCCCTTATGTCCGCACAAGCATGATTGAGGCGTATAACCCCACAAAGCACCTTGGCACAAGTAGTCACATGAACATAATTGAGACCGCAAGGCCCTACTATGTGCTTCAGTGAGAGTCGAGTATAAGCTTAAATGATATCCAACTTCTGAGGCTTTAAACCTAAGAAGTAAATTTGATTATCAAGTGGGTCGTTCCCAAGAGATTTTTACCTCAACCGACAGGCCCAACTAAAGGATTAACTTGAAAACCATGGACTGACAATGAAAGGAGTCTATATTTATGATTTTCCCAAAAGGGGAAAAACACATACTCTCCTATCCAGTGTTGTTTTCTCCCAAAAAATCAAAGCATGTGGTTAATTCCCAAAAGATTACTTGCCTAACGCAAAACAAGCATATCTAGTTTTTTGATCTTCCCAAAAGGAAAGAGAGCATAATCCCCTAATGCTCGATTTGACCCACACAAGAAACCACCTAGTTAAGCTATGTTCCTAGAAAACACTAAGAAGCACGATCATTTGGTAGATGTGATTTTAGACAAACTACAAGCACAATGTGAGTAGTTTCAAATGGTTTTCTTTAGCAAGAAGACTGAAAGCAGATTGGTTTGTAGTTTTTCAAGTGTTTGGTCTTTGACAAACATTTTGAATCAAACAAAATCACCAAAATATTTGTTAGTAACCACAAAAATGTGCAAACAAGGCACAGACGCCGATTACAGGTGGAGATGCCGATTTGATTAGCATTTACTAATGATAGAATTATCAGAATAAATCTGAAACAAAAAATTAAAATAATACCAGTGGAGACATAGAGCACAGACGCCAAATGACATTTTAGGATGAATCAACATTTGCGTAGATGTCTCTGCAACTTGCAAGACACAAAAGACCCCAGAAACACGTAAAATCTTCTCCCTTTTCATCAATATATGATAAAAACCCAAATTTTAGAGTCCCAAGAGTGTCAGAATCAGATTAATTGTAGTGTTCTTATGATGAAAGTTTGATTAAAAATTATTTTGGCATTAGGACCCCTTAGGAAAATGAATCTCTACTAAAAAACAAAATGCCAAAGTGTTAAAACACAGTACAATCATCAAAGAAACCCGCAAACAACAAGATTGTGAGTGAAAAAGTTATCCAAAGTGTTCCACAACGAAGATGTCAATGCAAGTCGGAGATGCCAGTTCAATGCATATGCCAAAAGATGATTCAATAAGAACTGGGGTATGTACAGACGCCTCTGTGCAAATTGGAGACGTCGATCCGTAAGTTGGACAAGATATTTAGAAAAATGGAGGATGTTTTAAAAAAATTAAGGGACGTGGGTCCACCAGGCGTGCTATAATGTGTATGAAAAATCTTTAATATGTTGGGATCAAGCATAAACATGCAAACATTAATAGATTACTATATACCAAGATTCAAAGCATGCATAAACTTGAAAACAACAAAGAAATACACCATAACATCAGATTAAGCTAAAATAAGTTTGCACCTTATTAAGACTTTTTTGATTTTCTTATAAAATGAATTGTGGATGTGCTCTCTCTCAAAAACACAAATGGAAAATCCCCAATTGATAACGTTTGATTGATTTTGAATGCAACTAAAATGCAAAGCTAGTGGATAAATAAAAGAACTCAAGAACTAGCATGAAGAAGCTAGTATAAAGCTTTCCACAATGGTGAAATGGAAATGCAATGCCAAACTAGAATGATATGAAAGATTCAAACATGATTCATTTACCAATTATCCTAACATGTAATAGCTAATGGATTTAAGAAAGCACTAAGATTGAAATCATGAAATAACTATGAAAGTCCAGAGCTATTCTAGCATGATAATAATGCATAAAATGAGAGATGAATTGCAAGAAGAAAGACCCTATATTTATAGATTTTTGGAGGGAAGAGGAGGGCTTGGATGAGGTTGCACCTATGTGGCATCCACATAGGAGCCACATAAGGGACACATAGGCTTAGAGGAGAGGTCAAATTGGACATTTAAGGCTTGAGTGGCTCAAGGTTGCTCACACATGTGTGAGCAACCTTAGGGAAATGTGTGGGGGACAAGAAGGTGGTTGCATTTAAGAGAATTGGGTGGCTCTCTTGGGATGGGTTGGTCACACATGTGTGAGCATTCCATTAGCACTAAAAAGGTTAGGAATCAACTTTTAAGTAGGATTAGTGGGCGATTAAGTGGGAAAGTAGGTTTAGCAAGTGGGATAGGTAGGAGTAGGGTAGGCTTCTAGGTTGGATTATATGTTTGTAGGTTGGATTTAGATTATCATTCAAAATATATTTGAATTAATCATGGTTTAGAAGAATTAGGGGTATGAGGGAATTTTTAATAAATATGAATTTATTAAAAGGGATTTTTGTGAGGCAAACGTATTTAAATTGAATGCATTGGGATAATATTTAGATTGTATTTAAATACTTAGAAAGGGAACTATTTAATTGATTAAATTAAATAGTTAGATGAATATATGAGACATATTAATTTAATTAATATTTTGGATGTCTACAAATGTTAAACTAGAGAAGCAATGATGGAGCATGATATTTCTTTTCTTTGTTGCTTGTGAGCTAATTCATAATAGTGTGCAAATTCGTCTCGGGACATGATCATCAAAGTAATATTGAGGACATTGGCATATGAAAATGATTAATTCTTGTTTGTTAAATCTATGAAAGCAGTATTCATTTCATCATGGTTTAATCATACCAGTGGTGGTTGTACTTTCTGGCGATCCACAAAAGCTCGATGATGAAATCAAGCATAAATAAACAAAATAAGATTGAAAGAATGACCCTCGTGGAATATTGCATCTCATTCTAGGGGCATTCATCTCATTCTTGCATTCATCTTAATCAAAATAACCTCAAGCAAGGAAATCTATTTTCAACATGGTTGAGTATCACATCTAAGATCCTTGAATCTATCATAATTGTTGATCATTATTTTTGCAACATCATTATCGAGAGCTTAATTGAAATGGAATCTAAATCCATCTTCTTCATCATCAACATCAATCCAATCTTATAAATCAATTCAACATTTTCTCAAATCATCATCCAACATCATTCAGTTTTCTTTTATCACATTTCGACCTCGCTCTTGAGGGGGCATCATAATCAACATATCCTTGCATTTGGATCATCAAACAAATTTGTTATCAAATATGATGTATCAAATTTTTGTCATCAATTCAATCATTGAATCAAATCTAGCAACAATCATCGATCAAATTAGATCTTGTCTAATCAAATCAAATCACATTGCAAGGGGCACATCAACTTCATCAAAATCCATATCAAGTTGACTTTCTCAAATCAATCAGTCTTAGGGAACGAGTAATTTCATCAGGTTTCATATAAAATTGTTCTCTCTTATCAGTGTTTTCATCATCAGAATCAACATGGGCATATCAATTTCATCGTACCACATCAAACTGGTAGTCTCGTCATCGGAACATCAAAGGATAATTGACTTCATCGGGACCCATATCAAGTTAGTTATCTTGATCAACTTTTTGATGATAATCAGTTTCATCGGATCACATCAAAATGGTTATTTGTTTAGCTTCTCAAAATCTTTTTGACAGTAGTCAATTTCATCGCATCACACCAAATTGACTATTTGTTATCAGTCTCATCATCGGAATCATCATCAGAGAGGTAATCAATTTCATCGCTTCACATCAAATTGGTTATTCTGGTTTCAATCTGTTATCAACAACATCATCAAGTTGTGATCAGTTTCATCAGGATTCATATCAAACCGTTCACTCAATCATCAACATCAAGCATCAGATGTTCTTTTAATCAACGCGCTAATCACACATCAATTCAAAGAGGGGCAAATGTAATCACCTAAAATTGGTCTAGTCTAATCAAAGGCCTAAATCTCAATCGAATTGCCCTAGCTCCTAATCAAGACATAAAATTAGACCCTAATCCTAATTGTGTGAGTAAATTTAATCAATTTGTTTACATGATTCAATCAGAAATCTGTCATCAAATGATCAAACATCAAAGGTTGAAAATTAAAAAGCAAGCATCAATTAATGTCCTAATCCATTTAATTGAATCAAAATAAAAAATCCCCATGGCTAAAGATATTATTTACTTGGATTAAAATAAATCCTAAATATTCTCTCCACATGGCTCAGAAGTCAACTACCAACCAATCAAATGGAATGCCATCGATTGCTCAAGTTTGAATGTCAACCACACATCTCCAATTCAATCTCAACCACACAATTCAAATTTGAATTTTTCCTCGAAGAGGAATTCTATAAAACCAAGCTCAATGAAGAAATTTTGCATCCATCCATCATTTGCATAGACATAATCCAATTCTCATTTGCAACTAGATAATGCTAATTTCATTTCAAGTAGATCATTAATAGCAATTGTATCTTGCATTCATCATTTTTAGATCAAATTATCTCAATTCTTAGCTCAATCAATCAAGTAGGTGCATAATTTGATCAAATAACTTGCATTCTATCTTAATTGTAACCATTTTAGATCAAATTACATTCAATTCAGGTTCATTTGCAGTTAAATCCTCCATTATATGAGTGCCATTTGTTGATCTAATGTCTAATCTGAGAGCAAATTTAGTTAGATAGTAAACTACATATGTAGGACGCAATAATTCAATTTCAATTGTTTGAATTTGATTGATTTTCTAACACTAACAATTGATGCAATGAATTATTGAAGTGTTGTGTTGCAGGTTATTTGCATGAACAATATTCACACACACAATACTAAAACATTGTAAGATGTTTTAAAACTAAATGTAAGATGTTTTAATACTAAATGAACATCTAATAAACTCTTTGTTTTCATGATTTTATATCATAAACATAAACATAGACATAAAATAAAATAAAATAAAATAATTTTGATCAAATTTTATCCTTATGAATTGAACTTCAATTCAATTAAAATTTATATTACAATCACATTGAAATAAAATTGATAATAAGGGAAAGGACCCAATACCCACACACACCCTAACTTCACGCACCTGTAGATTGTATATGGTATGTTGAATTTTTGGTGATTTTTTTGGGTTGTCTCCATATGCGAGTTAACTGTTTAAAACTAAGGGTTCAGCTTCTGGATATTCACAAATCTCTTTGTAGAGACTTTCGAACATAGAGTGGTAAAAAATAGGTCTTTTCAAAGTATCGCTTGATACCCACTATGTTCTTGCATCAATAGTCGTTCACTCAAAAATGCCAATACTTGTGGCCAAATGTCCTAGTAGTCGTTACATAATGTCCTAATAGTGGCACACAAATGGACCAATTACCAACCAAAAAAGGTTAAAAAATGACTGACTATTAGTACATGTGTGAATGGCTATTAGAACATATGTTATTATTTTTGATGCTACTTTAATATTAGTAATTGATGGATCAAAATGACAAAAAAATCATGATTTGGACCCATGTAAAGGACTCTTCCCCTATATGCTTTAGGAAAATAATCTTAACCCCCAAAAAATATAAATAAACAATAAAATTTAAAGTTCACCGAGTTTCCTATAGACGCGTCCATTCCTCCTTTTGGGTATGCAAGTGGTAAAATAAATAAATTTTATTATGTGATGGTTATAATCATAGATTGGGCACACAGAAGTGTAGATTCCTTGAGGTTTCTATTACAGTAATGTTATAAATTGCAGGTTTTCTATGCAGCATCATCAGTAACGGTAACAGAGAAATATCAAAATATCATCTATCCGTTTATTCTCTGTTGCTCGGTTATTTTGTTGCTCAGCTGTTTAGAATGTCGGGTATTGTTGAAATATCCCTACTTTTTTCTGTTCTTTCCGTCTTATAATTCTACTGTTGTGGTTAGTGCCAAAGAGAAAGTCATTGAAACCCTCTGTGCAAAAACTCTTCAATAGATTTTTAATGAATAAAACCCTATTTCAATAAGTGTTTTTTTTTTGACGGGGATCGTTTCAGACATGGATGAAATGGATTATGGATTCGAGTATTCCGATGAGGATCCGGATGAAGAAGATGTCGCCATTGAAAACCAGTATTACAACTCTAAAGGTACCAAATAAATTGAATTTATTTTATTAATTTTTTTTTTTTAAATGGTAATGAATTTTGTTTATTTTTGAGTAAAAATTGGGCATTTATAGAAGTAATCACAGGCCCTAAAACTTAGAGCGACGGTTATTATTACGCATCAAGCATTATGTTGTTTCTGTAATGCCAGATTATCTGTTGTCGATATTGAATTTTACGAGTTTTGGCTATGTTTCAGTTGACCGTAATATTGATGACTAATGAGGAGTCTTGGTCCATTGTCTGTAGAGAGCTCCACCTACTTCATTACTATTTGGATTTTAACACCGAGAACATATAAAGATGCATTGTGGTGTGTACGTTCTTAGGACACGTGGCTTTGAATTAATTGATCCGGAGTACTAGGGTACAATTTGTTGTAGCAACTTTTGACCGACTCTAATCGTTTTTGCGATGACTGCAATCCTTTGTGCGATCTCGTTATCAGAATTAACTTTCTGGCTAAAATATCTTGTTCAGTTAGAAAGGAGCATTCTGTTATCTTGTTATACGGTCCTCACATTAGTATTTGTTGAAAGCCAACTCCCCTGTCACACTTAAATTTGAATCCGGATAATCAGTATACCCATCTTATTACCCCAGTATGGTCCATATAATCGAGCTTACTTCTGAAATTCTACAGAATATTATCTAAAACATCCGAGCCATCATCAACTAGTCAAAATAGCTGCATAAATGTGGCAACTGGGGAGTCTGATTTACCAAGTGATGGTATCAGTGTCAAAAATTGAAGCTTTGTGAAGAATCATTTTGCTAGTTTCCATCCCACCTCTTCATCATTATTTCATCACCAAATGCAATAAATGCCAAGTGGACCATTCAAACACGAGAGATGAAGTCTTGTGACTCAGTATTCTGAAAAATTAAAAATGGGTCATTGGATGGATGACTTGATTACAAAATACTCTATGCAGCAAATCCAATAATGATATCTTATATTACGGTTTACCTCTCTTTTAGATTAGATTTGAGAAATGAATTTAGCCGTGAAATTCTCTCTCTAGAGGACATTTCTATCATTTCATAGTGCCATGGCTTATCTTTTTTGCACCTTTTGTAATTCTTGCAATGCTTTCCTATATTTTTTTGCTTTCCTACATTTTCTATAAATTTTACTATATTATAATATTTTCTTCATACCTGTTGACATTTATATGCACATCTGGTCCATAAATAGGTATGGCTGATAAGTGCCTGGGTAATTTAATAATGCAATGAACACTATGCTATAACAACCTCTTTTTTATTTTTTTTAAGAAATCTTTTATCTTGACATTTTCCAGAAAATCAATAGCAAACAATAACTTACCAAAGGGCCCAAGTATCATGAAATAAGATAGTCCATTGAAATTGATATGTTAAAAAAGGTGGTACCGCAATGCTTTTGTCTGCTACCTTGAAGTTCTGTTTGGAGTTAGTCCATAGAAAGAATATGTAAGATTGAACATTGTCAATATGAAGGGAAGACATCAAAATGGTTTCATTATCTCTTTTGTTGATGGAACTTAATTAACTCATTGTTGGACATTTACAAATCATAGTTGGTATTTTAGTTCAGTTGTAGGTAATAATAAAATACGCGGTAGGAAGTTGGATGGAGTAGGTTGCCCGTTGCATCATGTGGTTTATATTCACCTTTTTGGTTGATCAGTAGAACAATGAAGCATTATCATTTTTAACATGGTATCATAGCAGGTAAGATAATCTAGTGAATGAGAAGGTAATTCTTCTCATGGGATGTTAGAGTAGTTGCAAGTGAAAATAAGCTTCAGCCATTGAAAAATGTGCTTGAAGAAGAGTGAGTTGTAGATTGGAGGGAGAAGTTTACAGCCAGAATTTAAAAGCGAGATTGCAAACTATCTCTCAGTTTGAGAGCAGATTTATATATCTTTTTGGGAAAAATATTGCCCTAGCAGATGCATTTTCATAGCTGCAGCTTGCAGAAGGGTTGCATGTGATCATTTGTGCATTGTAAAGGAATCAAAATGTGTATTAATCATACAAATTGATGCTGGAGATTATAAGAAATTGCTCAGCACTTATCAAAGTGGAGAAATAATGTTGTTTGCTGCAGACAGGATGCCCACATCTAGAAGGACACAGGTCAAATCTCCATTCTGATCCAATAGCTGGGTACCATAGACTTATGTTATTTAGACACTGTTAACCATTGAAGGCCATTGATTCACCAATGGCAAGCAGCAATACAATCATTTTGGTTCCGTTGAATAACTGTGAATGTTGTTCAAGATCATCTGATCTGCATTCTAAGGCATATGCAAATGTGAAGTAATCATCAGCTTGAATGTCCAGCAAGGACAATTTGTGCCAAGCAACATTGGCATGCATGACATTTTAATTTTGTGTTCTATTCACCAAAAATGTTGGAGCTGTGATTGGTTGAGCATGTCTCTGATCACAGATGTCTCGCAAATAGGAGTGTGTGTCCCTATTTGCAATTGGATCCGTGGATAGTGAATATGCCTCAATTCGCAAGAGCTTTGTAGTACTTTTGACTAGTGTGTGCATTGCACTTCATAAGAAGAGCTGTGTGCATGGGTAAGGGTCAATACTGAGGGATGTTATTGTGAGTCATGGATTCTAGTGAATGTTCTAGTCCATGTTTTTTGTTAGTTTGGTGAACTAAATGTATGTCCTAGTTCATCATGTGATGCAAGAAATTTGGGCTGCTGTGTTTGTTCCAATCCAGGTGAGGAATGTGGGAAATATTACATCATGTATTTAGTATGTCAGTTTAGTCGCAAGTGGTAATAGAAAAAAATCCATTGGAAGTTATGGAGGGGGTTCCATCATGTAGTTATTTGCTACGTTACCCCAAGTTTCCGGGACGGAGGGACGGGGAAACGGGTTTCCGGGACTTTTTTTTTCCCGGAGCAGGAGACGGGTGTATATATATAGGGAAATCTGAAATTTCAAATATATTCATGAATTATATAATATTGTAACATTCAATATAACAACATAATAACATTTATAAATCTAAAATCAAAGATTATTCATCGAATTATCATAGAGCATAGCATCAAATGAATCAAATCGAATCATCATACAATAAGAACATAGAATAGCATCAAATTAATCAAATGAGAGTTCAAATTCCAATTTTATACATTCATAGATATAATTCATTGAAACAATGAAAAGTATCAGATCATATATCAAAATGCGCAAAGGCTGCAAGTGTCAACAAAATGAGAAGTTAAAGACTTAAAGTATCATAACATATATCAAGATTCAATTATTATTGCATCAATGCTCATATAATGTCAGAGGACTCAAAGTCTCAAAATTCAAAGTCAAAATGAAAACAAAGATAGTATGTTGCTGCCCTTAAGATTTGGTCTGAGAATACTAAATCTCAATCTGCAGATTTTCACCGAAGACAGAATTCACAGATAACTCTGTTCACATTCTAACAGCGTCAAGAGCAAATGATTATTCACTTGGGCATAACTCTATTCACTCGGGTCAATCTATATGCAACTTTGCACAATTTGATATTTTCGATCATATGCTTCAGATTTGACATTAATAATAACATATTTTAATATTTAGGGTTGCTTTGAGGTGTGGGGTCCACATGAGATTAAAAACATTTGCAAATATTTTATAAAATTATCTTACTTTTTGCCTCTTGCTGCAGGAAACGGCCAGAAGTCCCCAGGACGGCTGGGGACAGCCAAGCCGTCCCCTAGCCGTCCCGGAGACAGTCAAAGGTTTCCGAAACTTCTGTTGACCGTCCCCGAGTTTTCGGGACGGTTTCCAAAAATTTTGCTTCATCAGGGATGGCTTGGAAATGTTTCTGTCCGCCCCTGTCCCTGAAACCGTTTCCATTTCCGAAACTTGAGGTTTAGGGTGGAAATGTGTTTCCAGGTAACATGGGTTATTTGTAACTACACGTATATTATGTATATTCACCTTTTTGGCTGGTCAATAGAATATTGAAACATCATCATTTTTAAAGCCCATATCTAGTGGCTAACAGGTCTTTGGCTAGTTTCTAGATGCTAAACACATTGTAAGGCTAATTATTAGCAATGTTGTTTTGCATACCCGATTTTTAAATTTAATATCATATTTTTGTGTCACTAATAATTTTTATTTTATTCTTTTATCCCTCCGCGGATGCAATTTATAATGCTTAAAGAACCACAGTTGACTATTCTCATGCGGTGAGAAGAATTTTGTTAAATTTTTTCAGGTTGTTGCCATGCTTGCACATAAGATGGAATATTCAACAGTTTAGCAAAGCGTGGGGTATTGACATTAGAAATATTTGCCAGTCTAGTGGTCGTTTAGGTTCTCTTGGTTTATTTCCCACAATGAGCGTGGGGTATTGACATTAGAAATATTTGTCAGTCTAGTGGTCGTTTAGGTTCTCTTGGTTTATTTCCCACAATGGATGCAAACACTCTCTCAAAGAAACATCTTCTAACTATCCTCGCAAGACTTAGAAGCCTCTTTTTTAAAAAAATATTTGTCTAGTCTTGCAAAATAGCTTTCCATTGGAAAATTCTGGCTATGAGAGGTTCAGGGTAGCTTTGAATGGTATTTGTTTTTCCATCACCTATAGTTGAGTATTACTAAGTTAAAATGGGATTATCTTCTATTGAGTGCACCATGACATAAAAAATTCATTCTACACTATTGGTGACGCTTAAGATAAAGCTATCATTAAATTAGTTTCAAATTTACACCCAGTCAGCAATGGTGTACATCTTCAAAACTATGTCTTTATTCCCTTCAAGTATTTATTCTCTTGCTTGTCTTTTTTGTTGTTAAATGAATTATGATAATTATTAAAAAATTACCATAAAGCATTTTTCCAATTTGAAGTTGGGTTGTTTAGGAGCTGAAGGTAAGCTCAACACCCAACACCACCTGCAAACACACAAGTAAGTATGCAAGAAGTGAGCTTGCTTAATATTAAGATCTATGAGATATTACAAAGTGTGTAATAGCCTTGCTTATATAGGTAAGGTGAGTGATAGGATTAAAAAGATGTTGACATGTGTTTTGATATTATGTTGAAATAACAACTAAAAACAAATATTAAAGAACCTAGGACACAAGAAGTAAATGAGATACATGATTCCATTTAGACGATCCCATTTAGTATCTAATTTCTAGAAAGAACTCGCAGGCCCTATGTTAATATGTGAATAGGTCACTATTAGGGAATTAGTTAGGACATAACCTTATTCACACTAACACGCCCCCTTAAGGGAGGAACAAAACCAATGCAAATGATGCAAGATGGAAAGATCTATGAGGCTGTTTTAGGTGCCCATGTATAAATGATCTCTCACAAATGGAGGAGAAAAGCCACATGGGGAAAACCCCTATCTGAAAGAGAGAATGTGGCAAGCAATCATGTACAAGTCATGTATGGAAGACTTATCAATACCACCCAAGAACTCCATCCATCACAAAGATATGATACAAAAGTCGCTTAATAGGAGAGAGATAGAGACTACATAGCCCCCCCAAAATGAAGTATCTTCAAAGCCATTGGAGAATGTATGAAGACAAAAGATAATTTAATGCCCACAAACAATAAGTCTCCTTTGAAAAGAAAGAAATTCACTTGCAGATGCTGAACAAAGACAAAAAGAAGCAAGATGGAAGAAGCCTCCAAAAGTGTATCTTTGAAAACTGGTCAAGTTCCTCTGAATGTCTCAAAATTAGGTGTGACCCCAATCAAGGAAAAAGAATGTAGAAACTCAGGAAGAATCTCTAAAGAAGATAATTCATCAAAGAGGAGAGAGAACCCCTGAAACATGTCCTCCAAATCTACAGAATAAGAATGACAAAACAAATCTGATATACCTGTCATGAAGCCTTCCCACAAGGCCAAATCTCTCAAAATAAAAGTATCTTGCTCAACTAAGGTCTTGGTAACCAAGGCAACTTTGAAGTTTGAAGAAGTGGGAGATGATAGAATTTCATCAATGGGTTGATGAACAGTGAGGTTCAAATGACCAACATGGCCCTCTGAATTACTACCCACACTGGATTTAGTAGAAATCCACCCTTAGTTAATTCACCATTAGAAGCAAGGTGGGAAAAGGTGTAGATTTGATTACCATGATTATATCTACCCATTGCAACAGGTTGTTTGCTTTACAAATCATGAATGGACATTGAATCTGGAATGAACTCGATAGATTTATCACTCTGAGCTGTCTGATAAACTGAAAGAAGATTATGGGAAATATTAGGAATGAGAAGAACATCATTGAAACTTCCATTACCCATGTCAACATCCCCCCCAGCAAAAACATCAAGACCACTATTAGCTATCAGGATCTTAGTTGTTTGTGAAGGCCTAAGTGACAAGAGCTGGTTTAGTGATCCTGTCATATGTTCTGAAGCACAAGAATCAAGTATTGATCCAATAGACTGATCAACATTAGTCACAACAAGAGCATGATCTTTCATCTTATTATCTCCATTAGCAAGACCAGTTGATCTTGAATGGGTGGATGATCAAGGATGTGAAGAAAAAGGTTAACTAGAAGACAGAGAAGGAAAATTTATATTATGTTCCTGAAGGAGTGGCTTCATCTCTTCTAATTGTTTCTTATACAATTACATTCCCCATGCCTAGGTTTATTACAATATCCACTCTTGAATTTCTGCTTCTTAGGTTTGTTCTCTTTAGAAGAGGTGGGAGTATCATTAGATTTTGTCTTAGGTTTATTCTTCTTCTTTCCTTTACCCTTAGGTGATTGTGCAATTAATGCCTTAGTCTTTAGGAAGTGCTTCAAGTTGACCAAGCTAAGCTTGTCCTCTAGCTAATATATCAAAAAAATGTCTCAAAAGAAGGCATAGCAAATGAATCATGTAATCCATTTGTTGTAGAATAGAAGGAAGTGAAGAGGTACGCAAATGGATCTTTCAACTTAGACAAAATCAAGAATATGCCGGAGTTATCAATTTTATCCTTTCTACAACTAGCCAATTGAGATCTTAAAAAAAATACCAAATAACTTTCAATGGTAGGAAAAGTGCAGTGGAAAGTGATGCCAATAGTGCTCCAGTTAGAAGGCACTTACCTCACTAAATTGAACCAAACAAATCTTGTACTTATTGTTGATGACAATTATTCAATTGTGTATTGTCATTGATGTTTACACAAGTATAGTGATGTTTACACAAATGTCTAATCCTATCTGAGCACTGTCAGTGTTTGCCGAGCTCTCTCGGGCATTGAAGATGACCAAAGTGTTTTTTAGTTCTAACCGAGTTCACTCGGGCATTACAGTGTTGGTCAGGCGTTGAAGGATTTCAGTATTGACCGAGCAGAACAGTTAGTGTTAGCCGACTAACAGTGGATTATATTTTATGGATAATTAGTTATATGCAACCGACAAACATAAGTTATATTATTTATTTGGAAGGATATTGAGGCCGACTTGACAAGGCTTAACATATATATGTAAGGTCAAGTTTGGATTGATAATGGAGAGAGATTGTGTGAGATAATTGTGAAGTGTGATATGAAGAGTGAAGGCGAAATCAGATGTGATTCTGATTGAAGACAGAATACAAAGGACTGCAACAGAATATCCGATCAGTGAGGATCAAGTACTTAATCCAGAACAAAGATCTGAATCAACAAGGACAGTTGCTTATCAAAACAGGTCAATCCATTGTTACTCTCTAACAATTGTAACAGTGATAAAATCTTTTAACAGAGTAGACTTAACAGTCTTTTGTAAATCCTCTAACAAGGTGACATGTCTATATTGAAGTGTTTTGAAGACCTTTCACAAGGCCACTCCTTACAGGGTGATTAAATCCTCTAACCAGGTCGCACCTAGTAGTGTGTTATTGTAACCTTTAATAGGGTTGGCTCCTAACAGGGCTCACTTTAGAAGAGTGAAAAACAGTGACTAGTTGCTATTGGTAGTTTTTCCCATATTGGGTTTCCACGTTAAATCTTGGTGTTATCTGTGTACATTTCATTTGCCTTATGGTTTATGTTTCTGCAATTAATTACTAAAGATAATCACAGTTAATATCTTAAGATTTGCTATGTTAACCGAGTGACAGTGAAATATCTATGTTAACCGAGCAACAGTGACTGATTTGTTTAAGACATCTAAGGGACTTGGATTTGTTTTTGTGGTAACTGATTCACCCCTCCCCTCTCAG
>MU218427.1:0-20191 GCA_018584345.1 Thuja plicata | reverse complement strand
TTTGTATTATGACATGTGTTGCCATCAATGCCAAAGAGGGAGATTGTTGATGACAATTATTCAATTGTGTATTGTCATTGATGTTTACACAAGTATAGTGATGTTTACACAAATGTCTAATCCTATCTGAGCATAGTTAGTGTTTGCCGAGCTCTCTCGGGCATTGAAGATGACCAAAGTGTTTTTTAGTTCTAACAGAGTTCACTCAGGCATTATAGTGTTGGTCGGATGTTGAAGGATTTCAGTATTGACCGAGCATAACAGTTAGTGTCAGCAAACTAACAGTGGATTATATTTTATGGATAATTAGTTATATGCAGCCGACAAACATAAGTTTTATTATTTATTTGGAAGGATATTGAGGCCAACTTGACAAGGCTTAACATATATATGTAAGGTCAAGTTTGGATTGATAATGGAGAGAGATTGTGTGAGATAATTGTGAAGTGTGATATGAAGAGTGAAGGCGAAATCAGATGTGATTCTGATTGAAGACATAATACAGAGGACTGCAACAGAATATCCGATCAGTGAGGATCAAGTACTTAATCCAGAACAGAGATCTGAATTAGCAAGGACAGTTGCTTATCAAAACAGGTCAATCCATTGTTACTCTCTAACAATTGTAACAGTGATAAAATCTCTTAATAGAGTAGACTTAACAGTCTTTTGTAAATCCTCTAACAAGGTGACATTTCTATATTGAAGTGTTTTGAAGACCTCTCACAAGGCCACTCCTTATAGGGTGATTAAATCCTCTAACCAGGTCACACCTAACAGTGTATTATTGTAACCTTTAACATGGTTGGCTTCCAATAGGGCTCACTTCAGAAGAGTGAAAAACAGTGACTAGTTGCTATTGGTGGTTTTTCCCATATTGGGTTTCCACGTTAAATCTTGGTGTTATCTGTGTACATTTTATTTGCTTTATGGTTTATGTTTCTGCAATTAATTACTAAAGATAATCACAGTTAATATCTTAAGATTTGCTATGTTAACCGAGTGACAGTGAAATATCTATGTTAACCGAGCAACAACGACTGATTTGTTTAAGACATCTAAGGGACTTGGATTTGTTTTTATGGTAACTGATTCACCCCTCCCCTCTCAGTTACTCAACTCATTTCCAACACTTATCTCATACCTGCTTGGGAATTAAACTCCTCAATGTGCAAGAACAAGATGTTAGAGACATGGATAGCAATCAAGCTCATAGTCTCATCACATTTGTTCCTTTACCCTTAGGTGATTCTGCAATTAATGCCTTAGTCTTAGGAAGTGCATCAAGTTGACCAAGCTAAGCTTGTTCTCTAGCTAATCTATCAAAAAAATGTTTCAAAAGAAGGCATAGCAAATGAATCATGTAATCCATTTGCTGTAGAATAGAAGGAAGTGGAGAGGTATGCAAATGGATCTTTCAACTTAGACAAAATCAAGAATATGCCTTACTTATCAATTTTATCCTTTCTACAACACCAATTGAGATCTTAAAAAAATTACCGTTTAACTTACAATGGTAGGAAAAGTGCAGTGGAAAGTGATGCCAGTAGTGCTTCCAATTAGAAGGCACTTACCTCACTAAATTGAACAAACAAATCCTTGTACTTATCTCATACCTGCTTGGGAGTTAAACTTTTCAATGTGGAAAAACAAGATGTTAGAGACATGGATAGCAATCAAGCCCATAGTCTCATCACATTTGTTCCTGTGAGCAAATCTCTCATATTCTCTAGAAAAATCAGGATGATGGTCACTCGAGGTAGAACATAAACCCTTAGACCAAAGCAAACCTTATATTGTAACCTTCCATGTGTGATAATTATGAGGTGTAAGTACTTTAAACTCTGGCTCAACCATTAGAGCAACAAGTAAATTAGACAAAAATCTGACTTGTAACCTCCCAAACCTAAACCAACACAGAAAATGAAGCCCTCCCCACAAAATAGAACTTCTTCAGGCGATAACATGTCCATGTAATTAGTGGTTATGCTTAATTTGCAAAAATTGAATGAAATGTATTTGGGGCTGAATCTGAAAAAAGTACATGGACAAAATGATAGAGATATTGAATACCTTTCAAATATCATTGGAATCATGAAAACTAGATAAATTTGCAAAAAGTTATGAGCTTGAAGGCCCACAAGAGGGAAAATCACTTCAGCCTAATAAATTGTACTCGCAGTAAAATATAGCAAAATAAGCTGCATCATTGTTAAGTATGCAGAAGCAGCTTTTTGTCGATATATTGTTAATTTAAAATTGATACCCTAGTGAAAATTTGTGCCCCGTAGGAAAACAATGCCCAGTTAAGGCTTTAGAGGGGCCAAATCTTGATTCCTTACGTGTCGACATTTGGTTCTCAATAGGACAACATAAGTGGTTGAGTAAAAAAATGGATCACTTGCTGGAGGCATTGTCGCCCAAGTGGAGCGACAAGTGATTGGTGGTGGTTGGCGTGCGCCCCTCAAACCTTGAAGCATTTGGTTGCACCACATAATCGCATGGAGAGTTGAACCCATTTGTGGAAAATTCAAAACAATTAGCATAAAAATTAAAAATCAGTGTTACCCGGAGACCCGTTTCCCCCCTCTAGACGCATCTCCGAGACGGAGACGCGTCTCCAAGACTTTTCGTGTCTCCGGAGTCTTCAGAAATAGCTGGAGACTTCATGGCGAAGTCTCTCGAAGAATCCGAGTCTCCGATTCTAAAAAATGAAGTCTCCTGCCTGTCTCTTGATTAAAAAACAAATTTAAAATACAACATTAAGTCATTTTATGATTTTGACCATGGTGGAAGATGCAGTTGAACCCAATGGCCTTAATGAATTTCCCCCAGTCGTACTACCATTAGAGGAACCTGAGTTGGAGAGTGATGATTTTCTGGACAACATCATAGTTGAAGACCTTGAGATGGATGATCACAGCCTTGTGGAGTAGATGATACTAGATAGATTTCTGATTTTTGTTTACAGCTTTGAGTTTTTTGTTTGCATATCAACGATTTAGCATCAAACTATATATTTTTGAATTTCAAATTTCAATATGTAATGATAATCTTAGCAATGATTAATCTGATTTGATGATGATCATATGCTATATTCAGAAATTAGATATGACTATGAGATATGCAATGTGAGTTTTGAACTATTTGACTCTATATTAATATGACATTACTCTTTAGTATTAGTTTTTGACTCTTTAAACTTTTAATGTTCAATGTTCATACTTATAACTTTCCATTGTTCTTGTTTTCAAAGCACTACGTTATGAATCTATGGTATTTCTTAGAAATTATTAAATTATATTAAAAAAAAATTGCTGTCTCCAAGTACCCCTATCCTATTTTTGAAAAATAGCCGTACCAGTAGCGGTACCAGTACCGGAGACCTCCATGTCTCCCCGTCTCCAGGTAACCTTGTAAAAAATATATTATTTTATAAAGAAATCAACAAGATGTACTAGTTGTCGATGACAATGTGCATATAAGAGTGCAAAAAGCATGTAGGTTGACATAGGAGGGAGAATATACCCTCCAAACATCCCAAAATATTCCTTGCGACCTTGTCAACGATTTTGCTTGCTTTAGCATTGTACAAAGCGTATGGATGACTATACGACCATATAGGAACAATGACGAGGGAAAAAATCTCTTTAAACCCGAGGCAAAATTCTTTATTTTTGGTGATTTGACAATCGATATTAGGGTTTTGGGCCTTTCAGATGAAATGCCAAGGTTTGTTTTGACCCAAAGTGTTTTGAAAATTCAGCTATCTCTCGGTTTTGGCAACCATTTCTTAACATCAAACCCTTGTAGATTTAGGCTCACAAGCCTAATTTGGGCAAAACAAATGGTAAAATTGACTTTCTTCAACTCCTTGAACTCAATTGCGAGCTTAGATTTGTTCTAACATGCTCCAATATGATCTTGCAACAAAGTCCCAAATTTGGTATTTTTTAAAGCTTTTTTGATTCTCCAAGTCACTATATGGTGTAGGAGAAGGCATACTTGATGTTACTAAAAACCACCAAGATCACTCATTTGGCAGTGCCTCTATCCTCAAATTTGAGAAGAGTTTTCCAAGGCCATGGCTCAACACTCAAGATCACTTGCTAAAACACAAGAAACTTTCCACAAGAGAGTGTGCAAGGAATGAACTTGCTTGTTATTAAAATCTATGAGATATATTACAAAGTGTACAATAGCCTTGCTTATATAGGTAAAATACACAGAGATATCTAGTTAAAATGTAATCCTAATCCTAGCAATATGTTCTCTATGCTAGTTAAAATAATTGTAACCATACCCAAACCCTAACCTAATCTTAATCTAAGTGAACCCTAACCCTAGCCGTAATTAACCTTAATCCTAAGCCTTACCATAATTGAATTTTAAAAATAGCACAACCTTTACAAAAACCTAGCCTTAAGTCAAACCATTGTTAAACTCTAACCATAACTCTAATTACAACTTAATTCTAAACCTAATTGAATCATAGCCCCAACCCTTTTGGCAACTCTAATTGATGCCGTAGATAATCATTTTTATTTAGTTTAAAAATATAAGGATTGAAGAAGCAAGTTTTTGTTTTTGCAATGTTGTCATATCAAATTGATTTTGTGATTTTTTCTTTTTATTTTGGTTTCATCATTGTTAGTGTAAATCATGAATAGGGAGGATAAGGTTCAAAATGGAAAACACCATTCATAGATCTACCTTGTTGCAAAAATCGCCCAAAGCACTCTCATCCTTGTTAACAAATAATTATGATGAAATCATATTTTATTGGTACATTGTTTCGCATCACATGATTTATTATTTTTTAAATCTATATAACACATTTCATTAATTATGAGTATTATAATCAATACTAACAACTTTGAAATCATGTCTATTAAAGATTAAATTAACACAATCATAACTATTGAAACATGGTCAAGTACCCTATTATAAATAGTTGCTTAACTTTGAAACATTAATTTAACATTTAATCACAATTATTGATACATGCTCAATTATCCTACTGCACTTAGCTTCAACTCCAATCTTTTTCTTCTAGAACCTAGTTGAAATTAAGATAACTTATTAATTTGAATGGATGCAACTTCAAAGCTGAAAGCATAATGCTCATTTGTCCATTATAAATTGTTTTCTGATAAATCTAAATGGACATAACTCCATAACCAGACTGTCAATGTATGTAAATTCTAACATCCAATATATTTGTGCTACAACCTTGCATATATTTCAACTGCACCAAAGTTATAGATCTGTGCCCCCCAAAAAACAAGATTGATGGTTGTATTAAATAACAACATTCATTGGGTTAAACTTAAAATTTTTTAGTACAAGTACTTCACTGCATATTTTGAAAGATGATAAGCATTTCACTTTAAAATACTATAAATCTTCTTTCCTTGTATCACTTGCTTCTTAAGCTTTCCTGTAAGCCAACATTGCATAGCTCGGAGTGCTTAGCATCCCTTCTTCATTATTAACTGCCTTATGGTCACTCACTTTTTTTTTCAAAATTTCACAATTTTTCTCATGAAAGCTTTAGTTCACTACAAACCTGCGCGGAAGTTGGTTTTATAATGCCATTGAATGTAGGTTTTTGGAAGTTCTAATTAAAAAATTAAATACGTTTCAATACCAAATGGAACTCTAGTTGTAAAATGGAATGTTGTGGTTTTTCCAAAGTTTTAAAAATGAAAAAGAAAACAGAATAAAAGTTTTAAATAATTTAATATTATAATTTATAATATTAATATATATCATTTTATATATTTATAAAATTACTAATTTAAATAATTGTAAAGATTGAAATAAATGTTTTTTCATTTTAAAAAAAATGTCATAAATATTTTTTAAATATGAATTTAGAAGCTTACTTTAATTATGTTGAGAGGCATTCTACATTGGCAACACAAAGTGGATCAAGGATATCCTTGTCCATTGAGTGACAATTTATTATTTAATATTTTAAATAACATTTCCTTGCTTTTTTGGAAGGGTATCTTTATCCATATCATTCTTATGCTTTCTTAATATCATATAGTATTTTTTAATATTGATAAAATTTCAAATAATATAACATTCGGTGCACTGCAGTTTATAGGGCGGTGCTATAACCGTTTCCTGCAGTAAAAAAAATTAAAATAATTGATGACTAAAATTATTTATATGTAAAAGTAGACTAGTGTCAATTTAAATTGCATGGAGTTTTTATTGACATGTTTTTTAATTATTATACAAGTGTAATACACCTCTCCTTTTAACAAAATATTATGTGTCTTAATCCCATGTTATGAGACAACAACTTATAACAAATATTAAATCACCTAGGACACAAGAATTAAATGAGCTATATGGCCCTATTTAATAACTAACTTCTAGAAATAACACTTAGGATTGGAGTTAACATGTAAATAGGTTCACACTAAAGAACTCACACATGTAAATAGGTCCACTAAAGAATTCACACTGAAAGCTTGAAATCTATAGACGTAATATTCCATTTACATTTTCCTACTACTTAAATCATTCATAGAGCAAAGGCTCAGTGTACAAATTCTTTCTCTATGAATTAGAGAATTATGTACAAAAACCTTAGTTATCGAATTCGTGCACCCCCTGCTTCCGTGTTGGTGTTTTAAAACATTTATGCTTTGAAAGCTTCCAATATACCTTGAGATGGATTTTAAGAGTGGTTAGCTCCAAATATGGGAAGATCTCAAGGTAATTGGACCAACTATAGGGACAAAACTGCCCTCTGCACTTCTGGCTCTGCAAGACCAAGGCGGGGTACACCTAATCCAGCTCAATATACAAAACTTCACAACTCACTCTGGATTTAAACAACATATAATAGTAAGAAAGTACTAAGTGATAACCACTCATTCATTGGATTTAAACAACATATAATAGTAAGAAAGTACTAAGTGATAACCACTCATTCATTGACTCTCCATTACCATGAATAGCAACAACCAACAACCACAAAACAAAAAAGGAAAGGCTTAGAAAAGGTTTTGATGTTTAAAATGGGCAGAATATAGCCAAACCCAACCAAACATGTATCATTATAGAAGGTACTAATTACTGATCAGTGCTTTATCCATTGGGCAATGTCTCTAGTTCAGATACAGAACACAGAAACCAACTACTGTCAAAGACTCAAAGCCATGAACACAAATAACCCAGACCAAACACTTCTTATAAAATCCTTGTGCAAACCAAATGAACTTATGTCTTATCCAAAGCAAGATTTAATTTGATCTTTGATCAAAATTGAGGAATAACAACATATACATAGATAAACTCTATGCAGTGAATCAGAAGATCCAAAACTCAAGAGATAAACACAGAGGAGAGACTTAAATCTGAAATATTGTATTAAGTATGAAGAATCAAGTTTCTATTTCAAACTGTTTCAAAACATATACCACTTCAATAAATGCAAAAGACCTGCAACCTTGTATTCTATATTGACACTCTCTAGATATACATATGCTATACTCCTGACTGGAAACAAGTATGCAGCCTAATGCTTTCCTATACTTCCCCAATTTTCCAGCCCTACTAAATGATCTTGGATATGCTTTTATAGAACAAGGATTGCAACAAGCCTCAGAGCATTTAGGTCAAAACTCAACAACCAAAATTACTACAGGACAACATAAGTCAATACTTAGTACAACGACCAAACTTCTCTGTCATAATCAAGTAGAAATTTGTTCTACACTCCATCCCGTGTACAGTCTGTCTTGAAGCAATCAACACCTCAGAATGTAGGAGAACAATGCCCTGTAGAAGGAAAGAGACATCCTTAACAATAAACCATCCATAGAAATTAGGCCACTCCATGTTGCAAACATCAACTGATCTTTCTTCAAAAGATCAACAAAGGATTTGATTCAGTTTTCCAACCACCAAGGCTCGGGAACAGACCCAGAGTAATGGCAGAAATGACATGGCGTCGAATAAGGGTTACATAAGACTTGTAAAACAGATCAGAAACCCTAAAGCACCACTTCTCAACATAAATGCAGCATAAAAGTATTTCAAGCTATCAGATTTTATCCTAACAACATCCCACGACTCCATAAATGCGATCTAGAAGATCAGATTCATCTATCTACTCTGCAACTTGGAACGCGACACCATGGCTTCAAAATCCTCAGGAAAGCATTTGAATATTTAAAAATCTGTTTCAACGGTTACACCTGGCGCGGAAAAATCTATCAACGGCCTAGATTTGAACTTTAATTCATCTTTAAAACACCATCGTCGATCAACTTTTAAATGCACTTGCGAGCACAACGGTCCCACATGACATCCTTCATCAACCTAGACACGCGTCACCCAGGCGCGATGCCTCGAAGACTAAATATCGCTCATCTCCTAATTAAGGCATTACGCCTACCGCACGATTAAATCATAACAACTTTACCTTTATTGTCCTTTGAAAACCCAGACCCATGATCAGAGATAGCTACATGTCAGCTGGGCGTAATGCCTCAAAGAATAAACATCGTGTATCTTCCCTTCAAGGCAACGCGCCAGCACACAATCAATTCCTAACTGTCTGATCTTTACTTTACCCTTAACCTCCGAGCAGGACCCACTTTGTGCTACGTGGCAACCAGGCACGATGCCTGAAAGACTAATCCTCGTGCATCTCTTGTTCAAGAGAAAGCGCCGACTGTCCAATGAAATCTGATTTGATCGCACATTAACTTCCCTTTAGGCTTTGAAACCGACGACCCCACAATTTCAGACTGGACATGCGACGACACCTCGCATACTCACAAACGTTTTTCACTAACTGCCACATTGACCGACAAGTTCATGACCCAGACCGTCAGTGGTTAATCGCCAATCTAACTGCAACCTGAAACTGTTATCATCCTTTAACCGCTATGAGTCTGCGACAACCGCCAGTCTAACTGCAACATTGACCTCCTCTGCCACGTGTCACATAGTCGCAATGAGTAATCACCTTGCATCTCCTGTTCAAGGCATTGTGACAACCGTAGGATTAAAACAGATACGATCTGCCTTTATCTTGGAAAGACTGGACCCACAATCTTAGATGGACAGGTGGCAAGCAGGCGCAATGCCTTAATGAGTAATGAGCGATCAATTTTTCTTCAAGGCAACGTGCCAGCCGTCATATCAAATCAAAACTGCACGATGCTTTACCTTTTCCTTTCTTCCGATCAGGTCCCATTGCATCCACATGTCCTTCAGGCGCAATGCCTTAATAAATAAAAACACTGCATCTTTTGTTCCAGGCAATGCACCGACTGTTGGATTAGATCTGACCTGCTTTCTGTTTAACTTTATCTTCAACCCTAGTCTGGCCCGCCATAGACACGTGTCATACATGCGCAATGCCTTGATCGATAAACTCTGTGCATCTTCGGTTCAAGTCAAAGCGCCCACTGTTAGATCAAAAGAGATTTGACTGTACTTTATTATCTCGTAAGCCTTTGAAGAAGTGGGTCCCATAATCTAAAAACTGCCATGTGTCGCCCAGGCGCAATGCCTTGAAGAATAATTGTCTTTCATCTCTCTTTCGAGGAAATGCGCCAGCCGTTGGATCAAAGTGAATCTGACCATGATCTACCCTCGCTTTTAACTCAAAAGAAGCCAGATCCACGATCTCAGATGTCCACGTGTCTCTCAGGCGCAATGCCTCAATGATAAACCAACGTGCATCTCTTGATTATGGAAATGCGACCACTGTTGGATCGAAACAGACTTGCTCGACATCTTACAAGGCATAAAATACGACAAAGACTTAAGACTTAGGAAAACAATAATATGAACCCCGTGCATGACTTAAGACCCATGAGTTAAAGTGATTTAAGTGGCCCAAAAAGGTAACGCAAGATTATAACATGTGAAAGAGACCTAGGGTTTTTTGTCATAAAATGGACCAAGGGTTTATAAAATGGCGTGTAGGGTTTAAGAACCAGGCTTAAACATTGCATAAAAAAGAAGCAAGACCCAGAGCCATGGGAAATTTTATAGTGCTAACACTCCGAATGCAGGAGCGTCCGGGCGTGGATGCGGAGGTGGGGTGCGTGTGGATGCTCACAGTGAGCGCATGTTCTCCCTGTGGATGCAACTAGATGTGCTGTTAGTTACCAGATTTGTGCACTCCTTCCTCTGGATGCAGGTGCATCCAGGCACGGATACAGAGGTGGGCTGCGTGTGGATGCTCACAAGGAGCACATTTCTCCCTGTGGATGCATCTGGATGCGCTCTTGACAATGCATTTGACTGCACCCACAGAGAGAAAATGTGCTCTTGACAACACATTTGGCTGCACCCATAGGGAGAAAATGCGCTCCTTGTGAGCATTAGGGTGTGCACAAGTCACAACAAAGAAAAACGAGGGATAATAAGGTGAGAGCGAGCACCATGGATGCGTGACCCGGTGACTAGCAATTTCATTCCGGAGGATCATATTGGCGAAGTTGATATTGCTCAACTTAGGGAAGACGTTCTGCAGTGCCATTCTCTCTTCAAACTCAAATGCCCGACTAAATGAATTAAAACTAGAGCCTCGTTCCCATATCGTTTCTAAAGATTCAGGCTAAGTTACCGGTTCAGGTTTGGGTACGAGAATCCGGTTCGTGAGTTTGTGATTCTTTTTTCCATTATGATTCGTATGGGTTCGTGTGTGTATATATATATACAAAAAAAAAGAGAAATATACATAATTGTAAAACTAAATCATTTCATAGTATGAATCTATGATGCTTGATCATTGATCAATGCCAAATGTCAAAGTCTTCATAACTACTGAGCATTAGAAATCTGATACTCTTACATCTGATATTGGAAATATCGTTCTGAAGATTTAAGTCCAGTGAATGATTCTATTTTGGTTTATGAAATGAAATATCATTGAGGTTGCTGTCAGCAAAAGAATTCTGTTTTTGTTTGGCTATCATTTAGAGTTGGCATCTTTCACAAACTAAAAGAATAAATATTCAACATAAAATAACAGTAAAGACAGATTTTAGGAAATGAAGGGAGAGGATATTCCGATATAGCATAACAAATACTCTTTAAATGCAAGTACAATATATAATGAACATGAAGCTCACAGAGGGTCACCAACATATCTCAACAGGACTGTAGCTTTGATAATCTACTAATGCTCATGCCTTTCTATTTGTGTGATTATACATAAAACAGAAATCATTTGCAGATCTGGACGGACCCACAGGTCCGAACACGGACCCTGTGCAGATCCAGCACGGACCGGTCCGCGAATTGGGACCCGGCTCAGACTCGGACCCGGTTCGAGGGTCCAGGGTCCGAATCCAGTAACTTAGAATTCAGGTCATATTATATCACAATATGAGGATGTCGTGGTATCGTGGTATGAAGGACATTACTATAAAGGTATTTTATGTTAAAATTTAACGGTGTTAGTAATCTTCCAGTAATACGAAAATGTAATGTTGTATAAATACATATATAATATATTAGAATATTGTAAATAAGTCTAATATTATTTAGGCATTCTGGTGTGTGGTTTACGATGTATAATATATGACTCCAATTTTTCAACATGGTATCACTAACTCATGGATTAAATCTTTATATAATTTCTTTCAAAAATGTCAATTCAATTGGTATTGGTATCACTTATTTGAATATTTGTGAACTATCAGTTGGCATTTAATATTTATCTTTGGCATTTGGCATTGATCAATGATGAAGTATCATACTATCAAATGATTTAATTCTGTATATTTCTTGCATTTTTTTTTCTATATATAGAAACACACACACACACACACCTATACCCAAACACATCCAAACCCCCCCCCCCCCCCCNCCAACCCCCCCCCCCCCCCCCAAAAAAAAAAATTCAACGTATCCACGTATCGGGTTCTCGTACCCACATCTGCATCCAGATTCAAGCTGGTAACTTAGACAAAAACATTGATATTGCATGTTTGCTTGTCTAAAACACCATATCTTCAGAGGAGGATATCTGAATTGTAAATCTTCTGCTTTGTAGGTTTGGTGGAGTCTGATCCTCAAGCTGCATTATCTGGTTTTGCTGAAGTTGTCAGAATGGAACCTCAGAAAGATCAGTGGTAAGTTTTCTTTTCTGCTTTAAATTTCTATCATAAAGGACAATTTATTATTATGCCTAGTAATTAGCATTGAGCTATGGAAGCAATAGCAGTATAGGGAATACATTATTAGCACTAATTAATGATTAATCTCATGTATAGATGCTTAATTGTTGATGAAGAACAATCAAATAATGTTGCTCTTTAAAAAAATCAGGGGATTTAAGGCTTTGAAACAAACGGTTAAGCTTCATTACCGTTTGGGAAATTATAAAGAAATGATGGATGCTTATCGGGAAATGTTAACATATATCAAATCTGCGGTTACAAGAAACTACAGTGAGAAGTGTATAAACAATATTATGGATTTTATTTCTGGATCAGCTAGTCAGAATCTGGACCTCCTTCAAGATTTTTTACAAACTACATTGAAGGCACTTGAAGAGGCAAAAAATGAGGTAATGTAAACTAATTTTTATGTCGCATTTAAACTTATATCTGCAATCCATTTATTTCCTCTTATCAAGTTACAGATGTGTGTTACAGAGGCTTTGGTTCAAAACAAATCTCAAGCTTTGCAAACTGTGGTTTGACAGGGCAGAATATGGCCGAATGAATAAGGTACTGACATCAACACCTGATTGTTGTCAATGCACTTTGTCCTGATGTACCGTTTCATAGTTTGTCCATTTACATTATCATTGAATGGATGGGTGATGCCTGAGTGAATAATGGAAACAGTTAGAATGAATAATGGATGCAATTAGAGCGACTTATGAGTTATTCTGTGCTGGTTTTTAATCATTCATAGGTTTTGAAAGAGCTTCATAGATCATGTCAGAAAGCAGATGGGTCAGATGACCATAAAAAAGGCACTCAACTATTGGAGGTGTACGCAATTGAGATTCAGATGTACACTAAAACTAAGAACAACAAGAAACTTATGGTAACTCTCTTTTGTTTGAGTTCTTTTCTTGGCTTTTTTGTGTAAAAATAAATCTTGATGCATTTGCTTTTATCATTGCCACGATTATCTATAGTCCATGTCAGCATGTATACTATGTCTTCTATGTGGCATCTACTCTTTTCTTTTTCAAAAATTTAATAAACAAACTACAGTTTTTCTCAATTCATTTATTATTTGATTGTTTTTGTCATTTTTGAATTGTATAATAATTTCTTTGTTGTTACTGTAATTGATTTTTTAACCGGATTGTGTACACAACTTTGTTTCAACTTATTTTATTGGTTCTTTAGTGTTGGGACTCGGCAGTAATGTTTCCCCTATTCCATGTTTGTAAAAGAAATGTGTTAATCTTCTTTCAACATTGTTCTTCAGCCTAGTCATTTTTAATGATCAAATTGTTGTGATGATGTATTCACACTTTTAAACTTGTGACTGATCCTTGCTGTTAGGAATAAAGATTCCATAAACTGTGCTTGTATAAAATTGGCTTAAACTATTATGTTTTATTTTTCGGCATTGTTTTTTTGAATCTTTGGCACAGTAATTGCTGAATTATGAATAGATATGAAGATTGATTGTTATGAGAGTTCATATTTCTTCTTGTTCAGTTTCTGTTTCTGTGCTTTGAACGTATGTGAAAATATAGTTCATTGCCTATAATGGTTTACTTAATATTTAAATTAATATACTTGAAACTTGCTACTGGTGTTCTATTTTGGTATGTGAGATTAAGGTTATTGTGTGAACCAAGCCCTGAGTTGAGTAAAGACTTAGAAGGGCATTGGAAATGTTATTTGTTTATGACCTTAACGTGGAGAGCCTATCATGCTTTTTCCTGTTGACATTATTCTTTCATTGCAGCAATTGTACACCAAAGCACTTGCTATTAAATCTGCAATACCTCATCCCCGGATTATGGGTATTATTCATGAATGTGGGGGTAAAATGCACATGGTGGAACGGCGCTGGGCCGAGGCAGCTACAGACTTCTTTGATGCTTTTAAGAACTATGATGAAGCTGGGAATCACCGAAGAATTCAATGTCTCAAGTAGAGTGCCATAAGCTCAAAAATGTTTTTCAGCAACAAGAAATGAAACTAATATTTTTCTTATTGTCTTGCAGTGTCATGTCCTACTTAGATAATGAACATGTATTGTTCCCATGCAGATATTTAGTTTTGGCAAACATGCTGATGGAATCTCAAGTAAATCCGTTTGATGCTCAGGAAGCAAAGCCGTAAGTTGCAATCGGTCAAAAAGTTTATGGTTTTGTAACTCTTGTTTATTGGATGAGATTTTGTTCTTTCCAATGTCTGTTGTCATTGAAAGGAACATTGCTCATTTCGCAGATACAAAAATGATCCAGAGATTTTGGCAATGACCAATCTTGTTGCTGCATACCAGAGAAATGAAATATTTGAGTTTGAGAAAATATTAAAGGTTTGTCACTGCTTAATATCAGTTCATCTGCGACACGGAGGAAACAAGTATTTTTCTTTTTTGTAATATTGGGTATAACTTTCTTAAATTCTGTGCAGGATAATCAAACAACAATTATGGATGATCTGTTCATTCGCAACTATATTGAAGATCTCCTGAAGAATATCAGGACACAAGTATTGCTGAAACTCATCAAGCCCTACACGAGAATTCGGATACCCTTTATTTCAAAGGCAAGTCTCTGGATCATGTCTTAACATATTTTCAGAAGTTATACACCAAAGTTAGGGTTCAATCTACCATATACATGGATGTGTGCAAATCCAAAAGATACTTTTACCTTTTTTTTTCTGGCAATGTACATACTACATACGCTTCCTTAGCTGCTGCATATTGATATTCTGCAGTAATCTGCTACATCTCATGCAGTAAGAAGAGGAATGGATATTACAAGACAATTGCCCTGCTCCCAATTTCCATTTTTCCTGAAGCTATCTTACAAAAATTTCTGTAATAGACTAGTTGATATATTTAGATTCTTTATGAGCATGAAATACATAGAGCTCTTAGATCATTGAATCATTGATTTTGTGTCTGATAAATTTCAGGAGCTTAACATTCCAGAAAAAGATGTGGAGCAACTTCTGGTGTCTCTAATTCTTGATAACCGTATACAGGGTCATATTGATCAGGTTAATCAACTCTTGGAACTTGGTGGAGATAGGTAATGTTGGTAATTTGAGAATTACATTTTCTTTTTTTGGAAAAACAATGTGTCTTTAACGGTTGTCAGGGATAGACTTAATAGACTTACCTACATTTTTTTTACTTGTTTTTTCAGATCAAAAGGATTAAAGAAATATAATGCCATAGACAAATGGAACACACAGCTTCGAGTTTTATATCAATCTGTTGCAAACAAGATAGGATGATATCTGCTGGTGCCATTATAATTGCACCTATCAATTGTCTTTATTAGGTAGTATAATGGGTTTTGATCCAAGGCTTCATCTCTATGTTTGAAGTTTGCGGGAAATTCTCATTTGTAAAATTTTGAGTTATCCTTCTATGTCGCGTGATGTATATGGACAGAGTTCACCAGTTCTTTCTGAATCGGTTTTACACAGGAATATCATAACATTGATTTAATTTTCAATAGTAATAGATCCTGGAGAGAGCTTTAAAATGCATATTGGTTGCAGGGAATAATTTATTTTTCTAGGTAGATTGCATGGATATTTAATTGTTAAAAGAAATGCCCAATGAAATGCTATTGTTTCCAATTCTTTATGGATGTCTTCTTATCCGAACAATAAGGTAAGGTGTAATTTGTGATATTGTGGCTATTACATTTCATTAGTTTATGTATATATTTGTCAAAATTTGAATTTGTGAAGTCAAAAGTTGAAAAACTCAAGCATGCTTTATTTCCGGAGTAGAGAATATAGGGGATTATTTTAGTATATAAAATTAGCCTTAATTATTAGCAATGGTAGAACTTATTTTTCTACGAATATCTAATAGGGTTTTTGTAAAGTATAATTATTAATATATTAAATGTTCTTGGGAGACTCCTTAGTTGCTAACAGTGGTGAATATGATCAGGGTGGACTAGGCTGTGATCAGGTTGTATCGATCTCATATCTGATCACTTTTCCATTTCTTCATTAACTCCTTGTTTATTATGACGATTCCATATTAAAACAGACCTTTGGAAACTGCTGAATTGCCAACCGTGGTGAATATCATTAGGGTGTTCACTTTTCTTTCTCTTGATAATCTATGAGTTTATTTTGAAAACTCCATATCAAAACGTTGTACTTTACGTCATGTAAATGTTAATATAAGCTCTTGGTAATTGTAATGAAGCCGTTGCATTTGAATTTTTATCTGAGAGTTTCATTTTTTAACATAGAAACATAAATCATAGTGATGCTATACCTCTGGTAATATTTTATTGATGCTAAAAACTTTACGCAATTCTATCCAGAAGCTCTTTCAACACAATTAACTCTTCTTCTCCCAAGATGGAATGTCAATGAACAATGAACAATCAAGCATCAGGAAATGTTTTTATACTTCATCTTAACTGTACTGGCTTCATATGCAACACTTATGCAATCAAAGCTAGGTCAAGATACTTGCACATTTCCCTGAATATTTGCAGGTTTATTTTGAAGTTGCATTTCCATTGATCCAAAGCTTTAAGTACCGTCATTTCTTAAGGTGCACTGTACCACATGGATAAACAGTAAACAATGCTGTCTTTTTGATCTTGCCATTTTCTCAAGAAGGGGTAGAGACTATCTACCTCAAAGGAATTCTTTGCCCCTTAGTCACACAGGTCTGTATGCTGTTCTTCTGCATCCATGTCACTGACTAAGGCATCTGGAAAACAGTCCTTGAATAGAATTTTCAGAACATATTTGAATGATAGGAATGTTTGCTTTACTAAGTTTTACAGTTCCAGTTTAACTATTTGATTCTCGGCATTTCAATTGTCTACACGTGAAAAATGTTTAAGGAAACAAGTTAATGCTTTATTTTTCAGCAATCATGTTATTGGGTAGATGGGACCCAAACCTGTCATTGGAAAAGATTGTAGGGAGTGCCATGGCATTTGATTGCCTTCTTAAATGCTGCTCTAGATTCTCCTTTGCTCCTTCACCCAAACCATTGAAAGAATTTTGTGCTTTAAAGCACTGTTAGTAGATTATCACACTAATCAGAACATTGGGTTTTACGCAATGTCAATAGAATACTTTAAAGCTAATTATTTTCAGCCATTGATTATCAACAATTCTTGTGTATGTCAATGGGCCCTTGGTCTGACGTGGAGATTCTGCTCTCAGCAAATTTGGTGGAATAGACACCCCTCAGCTCTTGGCTCTCAGCCAAAGGTTTGTGCTCCTGTATATTGTGGATGATATACAAACCTTCATCTAAAAAATAAAAGTTAACATATCCTTTCTAGATCAAGGAGACAGATATTGCTATGAAACTAAGCTTAGATCCACATTAACCTCAGAAACAATGCAAGTACCTTAAGATCTAAAATTGAGCAAAATAGTGACAATAAACACGAGATATTCTAGGTGAATCTATAGGGTGAAAAATTTGGCGAAAAAAACACGGCCAATGGTATTTTGGTTGATAGTGTAATTCTAAACAAAATGACCATACAATCTCCATCTCAACCTTTAACTATATAGGCCAAAGACATCCTAAAAGCCACAATGGTTTCCCAAATTTATGGGCTCAAACCATCACAAGTTCCTCCAAACCAATCCAAGATGGAGTTGTGCCTCATTAACATGTGGGGGACTTTTTGTGCCCTATGCAATGATGCAAATAATTTCTAATTTTTATAACTAGTAAATGTGACGTTTATGAAGCCACATCCAAGTACATTAATATGGCAAAATGAATTACAAATAGCCCCATTATCTATTATGGGAGCAAGCATATGATACATCTACTTGACAACTGTTCAAGTTGATCGATTAGGTGTCAATTACATTGTTGGTAGTTACAACAAAAAGGCCTTATGACAAAGTGGGCGAAGAACTGTATTACTATATAGATCCATTTTTGAGGCTGTGAAGGAATGACCATTGAAATAAGTACATGAACACAAACTATCCAAACATTGTGAGTCCTATCTATGTGCATCCTCATCATGCTTCAGTCGATGTCACTCGTTGAACCCTCTTTTGCAATCTTTGTCCCATGCGAAGGACCAATTATCATTTTCCTTTGCCGTAAACTCGACATTGTCATAAAAAAGCCTATACCATTTCACACCCCCCGTCCATCTTGAAAAGTTAGCATTTGTATGTATGATACAAGACACCGATGACACATTCTATACCTGTAAGTGATAGGGCCATGACGAATTGTCTGGTCGCAATCTGATGCTACCAACGGTAAAGGTCCAAGATTTTCTTCAACCCTCAAAGACATTTATTACCAGCTTTCACATACTTTTTGTCCACACTGCATTCCAAAATGGCACTAGAAACATAGATGCTACATCGATGTGGACATGATAGCGATGAGATGAACTCATGTATGGTTCTCCCAAATTATCTCAATGGCATACACCACTAATGAAGATTGCAACTTGAAAATGCACTTCAACCTAGCCTCAGATAAGATACCCCTTAGGGCCGTTTGCCGTTATCTCGTTGTGAGGCTAATTAAAGTATCCATTTTCTTGACTTGTATGAGATAAATGACGGGGTTGCTTCCATTTTTGTAAGGGGCAAGCAATAGTTACTACACTTGCCAAATTGAAGCGAAAACTACTCTCGTACGTACCACACATTAGTTAATGATTTCTCATAATTATTTCAAGATATCATTCAATCACTAACTTGTGTTGTCATAAATCAGTGTCCTCGATTCATGAAAATCCACGATCATCAATGGGTGATTAGAGTTGATGGCCAAGAGGGCTATTTGATTGGTCATTTTGTTGGGCTTTCTATATATCTGGGAAAAGAGAATGTCTTTTTTTGCAACATAGGAGTGGTAGAGAGGGAGCAATATTTGTCACAAGTGTCCAATGTATAGTGATATCTGTATCCATTATAAAGACATTTAAAAAAATATACAATTTAAGTACTTAGTTTGAGGAAATAAAGTTAACAAAAAAACAAACCTATTGATCAAAATTCACTGTTTAAGAACAAGTCTAAAGAAGACATTACAAATTGTTTAAGACTTTGGTGCCTTGTGGGGAGGGAGGGGGGTGCTATTCTTGGATCCTGTAGACTGTTTCAGCTTCATAGATGTTATTAAAATCATTCAATCATTAGGTATCTGCACATTGTGAATGGTATTAGTGGCTCAAGGATGTGAAGTTCACTCTATTTTTCTTTTTTCATATTTGTTATTGGTTCCCTCAAGTTTATTTTTTAAGTGGTAAAATGTTTCCTTTGTGATCTCTGGCAACACATCCAGCCTTGGACTTGCCCGGATTCCCATGGGAGGCAACATCAAAGTTAGCTTGGTCCATTCGAATACGAAAGGAACCCACTGAGCAGTTGCTTTCGCATTGTAGCTCAGCTGAACACGAAAAATCCTATAGATAGAGGCTTAACAATTTCTAAATTTGATGCATAGATTTCCAACCTCTAATTTCGATTCCTATTTATCACATTAGGGCCCCATTTGTTTGCAGGAATTGGAATTGAGTCAAAACCTTATTATCACAAAACCAGGTTTTGAAATCCTGGTTTTGCATCTTCGGGTTATAATTTGGACCGTTTGGTTGACCTGGAAGATGGATTAGTCAATCCATCTTCTGCGTTTGGTTGCCAATTTCAAAATTGGAATTGGAATTGACAAATTCCAACTTCCGCGTTTGGTTCTACATTTCAAATTGGAATTGGAATTCGACAGAGACTTTTTAATTTATTATTATTATTGAATAATGTTTAATTTATATTGTGATTGATTTTGTCCATTTTTTTATTTTTTATTATTTATTATTTTTTATTATTATTGAATAATGTTTAATTTATATTGTGATTTATTTTTTATTTTTTATAATTGCGCTTCTGATCATACATGTGCTTCTATATTCGCAGATAAAACTTGGAAAGGATAGCTCACTCAATTCCAAATTTTTCATGCTTATGCTCATAAAAATATATGTTGATCTCATTTTTACTAA
>MU218418.1:124619-154487 GCA_018584345.1 Thuja plicata | reverse complement strand
TTTACACTTAAGCTTGTCATTTAGGTGCATAATAATTAATATGTTTATTAATTATTATTTGCACAAACCTAGCTTTCTCCGGCTTTAGGGTTTCTCACCTTATAAGCCGCTTTTTTGTAATTATTCTCCATTCTTTTGAGATATACATTTTTACTCTCACTTCGCTGAGATTCTCAAACCCTAGCTCTCTCTCTCTCTTACAGGTTGTTCTACAGCTTTCGGTATTTTGCTTGCAGGTGATCTTGGTTTGCTGTGGATTTACACATTTGTGAAATCCTACAACCTCAAGCCCGATGCTTCACCCTTATGAGCATCACCTCGATGTAATGCATACTAAGTGTCTCATTCATTCTCTTGAGAGATGGGTTCTTGTGAACCACTACTCATAAAACACGAGTCAAGGAGTTTGACTCAAAAACTACACAATTGAATCCTAATAGCAATATCAGAATTTGACTTGCTGTGGAAAATATCTCATACTTATCAAGTGATGTTCTAAAGGGGCTCTATAATGAATGGTTTGTAAGGAACAACACTTGCTAAAGGTTTTGCAAATGGGGTAGTGAGTTAAGTGGACTTAACCTTGGAGGAAACTTCATACTTAAGTGCGCTTGAGTTGGAGCAATACTATGATGGGTGACTTCCCCCGAAGACATGATGCTTCACCCCTGTGAGCATCACCTAGAGCAATACTACGATGGGTGACTTCCCCAGAAGGCCTGATGCTTCACCCCTATGAGCATCACCTAGATGCAATGAATGTTATTCGTTACATTTCTTCTCATGAGAGAGGGTTCTTGAACTACTACTCATAAAACATGAGTCAATGAGCTTGACTCAAAAACTACACAATTGAATCCTGATAGCAATATCACAACTACTCTAACATAGATATATTAGATTAAATAATCTATATTAATTTTAATAATGAGCAACCTTATCCACTACCATTTTAAGAATATAAATGCATGAAAACTCACTTTTATTATTAAATTAAGTTTTGAAGATGATTTTATTTGCATTAAACTTTTGATTTCATTTTTCATTCATTTTAATAACAAGCTACTGTTTTTTAAGGCCCTAATTTGCTCGCGGTAATGACTTCCTATAATTTTGGCATTTCTATACGAAATTTTCTAAAACTTAAGTTATGTGTTTTGTTTCAACGATTTCCTATTCGATCAGAAATAGATCTATCGAATACTTTTAATAACAGCCAGGAATTAGATGGTGACTTTTATGCGGTCAATCATTTTCTTTAATATATCGAGATGTGTGGCAAAAGGAGACCCTTAAGTTTGTTATCTTTTCGTGGGTTATATTTGCATATAAAATTTCATTCGTTTAGCTTAGGAATTGACATCAGAGAACCTAAAATTTGTCTTTTGGTGGGTTTACATCTGTATGTTTATGTGAGCAGGTCCATTGGTAGTGTTCTTCACTGTTTGATTTGCTTCATTGATATTTTTTTTTCTATTTATTGTATGAATTTCATTATTTAAAAACCCTTCTTTTATCTGTAATTAATGGAAAATATCAATAAATTTTGCAACTTCAAAAAACTTCTGCTCAATAATGCAACTTCAAAAAACTTCTGTTCAATAATGCTTTTGTTAATATGTTATTTGATATATAAACTAAACTTTTCGTTGTGACATTTTACAATCCAAATGTCGAATCATATTATAACCTTATTTACCCACTGTATCAAAGCTAATGGGACTATTTTCTATGGCTGAACAAATTGAAGAACCCTACTTGGTCCCACCTGAAGAAATTCAGGATAGTTTGATTATGTTGAACAATTTGCACAAGATTCATCTAAAAGAATTAGTTTTATTGAAGAGTTTGAGATCTTATTTGATATGAACTTTCAATCTTTTATATATATATATATTTTTTTGCGGGCACAATGGTAGATCTTTAATGTTGTACTTCTGAAGTAGATCAGCAAATAGTTAAGACAAATATTGTAATTTGTGGAACTCAAAATTTTACAATTGCAAAATAGTACTATAATGCCTTCACACTTAATTTAAATCATTTGAATGATAATTCGTTCTAATCTACTCATGCAGCCTATAATCTCTTTTCTCAGCTATTGCTTAACCTACCTGTATGACTATATCAAAACATACAACATTATTCATTTCATTTAGGGCCTGAATTTGATCCAACTCATCTCCAAATCTCACAAAACCAAATCCTCTGAGAAACTTATAAATTTATCTATTACCACCTCTTGTAACAGATCCAAACACATTCATTTTTAACACATCCAAGCACTAGTGCTACTGAAAATTGCAGGCTCAATAATTTTCGACCAGTCCAATGAGAGGTGTTTGCTTGTGAAGCGCTGGAAGGGTGGTTCTTGGCGTTTTCCTAGGGGAAAGAGGGCGGATACAGATGAAAAAGATCACATATGTGCTATTAGAGAGTCAATGGAAGAGGTAGGATATGATATAAGTCCACTTGTGAATGTCAATGACTTCATTGAACATTTCGAAAAGAAGTCCTTTTGAAACAAGGACCAAGAAGGAAGTCAGTGAAATTGCTTGTCATCCATTTCGAATAATAGAAGAAAAGAGCAACAAATATTTTTTCTCGCTCAATTATAGGCAAATTGAAGAAGTAGATTAAAAGAAATTGTTTGCCCTCGGCTACAACACCATTGAGTGGAACTCGTGAGATTGTAATTTATGGAACTCAAAATTTTACAATTGCAAAATACTACCATAATGCTTTCATACTTAATTTAAATTATTTGAATGATAATTCATTCTAATATACTCATGCAACCTCTAATCTCTTTTTTCAGCTATTTCTTAACCTATCTGTATGACTTTATCAAAACATGCAACATCATTCATTTCATCTAGAACCTGAATTTGATCCAACTCATCTCCAAATCTCACAAAACCAAATCCTCCGATAAACCTATAAATTTATCTATTACCACCTCTGTTCTTATAACAGATTCAAACTCATCCATTCTGAACAGAAAATGCACATCCATTTTTAATAGAAAATGTTTGTGTCAAAATATTAGTAGTGACAAAACAAACAAAAGTGTCCAAAGTTGATTCTATATTCCATTGAGAGAGTTCTGTTTTTAATTAGATCATCTGAATAAAGAAGACAAGAAGCATTCGAAGAGACTCAACCTCCATTAAAATTTTCCTGCAACTCACCTTACATAATCCCATTATTTATAGTGTAATAAACCAGAGAATACATAAGGACACGTCAAGTGCATAAAATTCATTAAGTACAAGTAGAGTGATGTTGTGTAGAGATTTGCAGAAATATAAGGACAAGTTCTAAAAAGTGTGTGCTACTTATAAATCTGTTTGCCAAGTATTAGATGGCTTGCCACGGATATCTGTTCTCCACAAAATACAAATATCTGCATACAATTAAATCGATTGAATAATATGCAATTAACGAATCTCTCTCATGGATGAAGAGGGAGATCGTTGGAGCACGCATTTTTTATTATTTTATGATACATAATCATTAAAATATTATATTATTTGATATAATAACTTGGATTATTTTAAAATTCTTATTCATATGCGCATGGGTTTAATTGTATTTACTCTTAAAATTCTAGAGCAAGAGTGTGCTCATTTTTACGTCAAAATTACTTCAATAAATTGATAATAGAACATAGAAGATAATTTGCTGTTTTTTTCATAAAAAGTAACAGTTTTTCTTTAATAATAGTTCAAGTTAATAAAAAATAATTAATGATATAAAATATAGTTATTATTATTTTCTTTGTTATTATATAAAAGTAAAGTACTTTTGGGTACATTTTTTTGGATTTAGATAGATATTAAAAGAAATTTTATAAGAGGTGTCCATTATCAACTTATAGGTGTTCATTTAAAGATTATTGTCATTTTTGAATAGTAATATATATTTTATTCTAGTATAACTTATAATCCAACAACAGGAAAGGTAACCACCTAATACAGGTATGATTGGATCGGGTCTTACTCTCTTCCACTTGGGACCTGGGAGCTACCTCTTCCCTGGTTGCCCTCTACAGAACGACATCGGACCATAACCCCCTTCTCCTCAAATGGGTGGATGTTCGATATTAGTACCCAGCTCCCTTCAGATATGAGATTATGTGGGCCTCCCACCTAGGCTTCTGTGACAAAGTTCAACATTGGTGGTCCACTCCGGTCAAAGGATCGGCTATGTTCAGGGTTGCTTCCAAGCTTGAGCTTATTAGAGAGGAGGTTAAAGGTACCTGAGTAAATGCACCTTTGGTGACATTTTCCATACTAAAAAGATGCTAAATGAGAAACTTGATTCTCTCCAAGGGAAAATGGCAGGGGGTGATCTTTCAGAGGATTTGCATTTGGAGGAAGAAAACATTAGGAAAAGCTGGAAAGATACTCTAGCCAATGAAAAGGTTTTTTGGAAACAAAGATCTAGGGTCCAGTGGCTGAAGGAGGGGGATCGTAACACTACTTTCTTCCATCAATCGGCATGTAAGCATAAAAAAGAAACTCCACAAAACTTTGGAACCCTAGGGGACAGGAGATTTCAGACCCTATCCAACTTGGAGGGCTCGCCACTGATTACTTCTCCAGAGCCTTCACCAACTCTTCCCATGGGGACCCTATTTCACTCCAGGAAAATCTCATTGCGCAGCTTCCCAGGGCCATCACGGTTGAGGATAATGACATGCTCTTGACGAGGGTCACTGATGAGGAGGTTCATAAGACAGTCTTCTCCATGGGAGCCTACAAAGCCCCTGGTCCTGACGGTTCCCCCCCCCCGCTTTCTTCCAAGATTATTGGGATATTGTTGGTTATGATGTCATTCATGCTGCACTGGATTTCATCAGATGTAAAAAATTCTTAAAGAAACTTAATGACACTTATATTATTTTGGTCCCCAAGTGCACGGAGCCAAAATTCATGGAGGACTTCAAACCCATTAGTCTGTGCAATACTTTGTATAAGGTCTTTTCCAAAATTATGGTTAACTGAATCAAAACCCTGCTAGACAAAATCACCAGCCCCAATCAGAAAGGATCTGTCCCTAGCCGACAAATTATGGATGTTTCCATCACCACACATGAAATTATCCACTCCATTAATCGTAGTAGGGTTGTCGGGATGGCCCTCAAGATGGATGTTTCTAAAGCCTACGACAAAGTCCATTGGACTTTTCCCTTCAAAGTCCTGTCTGCTTTCGGCTTCTCAGAGTAATTCATAGACCTTAAGTGTTTCTTGGAGACTGTGAGATTTGCAGTGTTATTCAATGGTAAACCTGGAGCTAAATTTTACCCCGGTAAAGGGCTCCGCCAAGGGGACCCCCTGTCCCCCTACCTCTTCATCCTCCTTGCCAAAGTTCTTGGCTGGAATATGATGGAGATGGCCCGCACCAAAGAAATTGTGCGGATTAAGATGGCCACCACTCTGCAACCTGCTATCCTGCAGTAGTTTGTTGATGACACCTTCTTCTTTGGGGTCTCCTCGGTTAGGGAAGCTGCTAAGTGGAAGCAGCTGCTAGACAATTATGCGATAGCCTTAGGTCAGCATATCAACTATCACAAAAGCCATATGTTCTTCTTCAACACTAAGGAATTGGTCCAGAAAAAGATAATGAAGATTTTGGGTTGCCAGGCTGACAAAATTCCTGATACTTATCTTGGCCTCCCATTGACAGTCAAAGATGCAAAGAACAAATTCTGGAAATCTATCCTTGAAAGAACCCAAAGGAAACTAGCGGGCTAGAAAGGTAAACTCCTTAGTAATGCTGGTAAGCTTCAACTCCTTGCTACTTCCCTCCAGGGAATTCCAGTCTACTTTTTGTCTATTTTTAAAATCTCTGGCTTCATGGCTGACAAATTGGAAAAGATCCAACACACCTTCCTCTGGTTGGGATCTAAGGAAAAGAAATGCCTCCCACTGGTCTCCTGGGATAATTTTTGTCTCCCCAAAACCTTAGGGGGCCTGGGGTTAAGGAAAATTTGCAACCACAATAGAGCTCTGCTTTCTAAGGTAGCTTGGACAATGATACATGGAAATGCTGATTGGTGCAGAATCGTGGAGGCTAAGTATGTGGATGGGGGCCGCTTCTGTAAACTCTTCATGGTGCAGGGCCACCCGAGGGGCTCTAAAATCTAGAACAACATTCTCAAATGCATGAGTATTTTAGAAAAAGGGGCCATCTGGTCTTTGGATAATGGATAGGATATCAGATTCTGGGATGACCCCTGGCCTCCTGATTCCATCCTTGGGAATTCTCATTTCTCTTAGTTGAGGAATGTCCTGTCCCTTGCTGTAGGTTCACAAGTTTCAAACTTCATCTCCAATGGCAAGTGGATTGACCTCCTCCCGCATCTCCAGTGTCTACCGGACCTGACCACCCTTGCAACTAAACTTAGGGACCTGCTACTTTTGGTCCGCATCCCTATGATTGACAGTCCTGATAGATTGCTTTGGAGACACACTCAACATGGCAGATTCTCTGTCAAGTCAGCTTATGGTTTGCTTATCAATGACTGTGCTGATGTTTCTTTTTGGAGGAAGGTCTGGCAGCCTCAATTAATCCCCAAAGTCAACTTTTTTCTGGTGGACTACCCTACATGGGAAAATCCTCATGCTTGACAACCTTCTTAAATGTGGGTTCAACCTTGCCAACCATTGTTGCCTTTGCAAGAAAGATGTGAAAAGCTCTAATCATATCATGCTCTACTTCAAATTTGTTGTCAAGGTCTAGCAGGAGATTCTCTCGAGACTCAACCTCCCATGGGTGTCTAACTACAACATCCAGGACATTCTCCTTGAATGGAAATTTCCCTCATAGCACCTGCTGATCAAACTTCTATGGAACCAAATCCCCCCGATTTTTTGTTGGGTTATCTGGAAGGAACACAACAACAGGATTTTCAAAGATACTGAACTCAATTCTAAGGATGTTTTTTATGCTGGCTTTAAACTTTTATAGGAAAACTTTCTAGTGGCAAGCTGGAAAAGCCCTTTTTCCCCTCCCACTGACTTTGATTGGAAGATTGCTAAGGCCTGGGGTCTTGGCAAGGGGTTTGACAGATTTGACAACTCTAAAATTAGAGCCAGAAGGGCTACTATTTGCCCCCCCTCTGATGACATTATTTTGCCATTAGTATACTCAGAGAAAAAATAGAAAGAAAGCATTACCGGCAGACAACAAGCATCACCGGCGAACCAAAAACAGTACTGGTGAAATGCAAGCATACCCGACAGGACAAAGAATTTTGAGAAAAATGCTAAGTATAAATGTGACAATAATCACCGGCGAACCACAAGCTTCACAGGCGAGCACAAGCATTACCGGTGACACAGTTTTTAGAATCAACCTGACAGGAACAAACAAGCATACCCGATGACATGTTCAGAGAAAGGAACATCGACGACCAAGAACACCGACCGTCGGAACCGACAATCAGAAAAGATGCAAATTGTGGATCTAATTTATACACGGCGGATAAGACAAAGTTATTCTATTTTGTAGAATTTTTTTTTGTTTTTTATGGTCATGCAAGCTTTATGTAAATGCTTTAAAGCATCCTAACATATCTAAAGCATATCTAACTACAGATCAAGATCAAGTTGTATATCTTGAATCTAGAGTTAACGTGCGAATGCATGAATCAAGAATTAAACCTAAGCTAGTATAAATAGATGTTCATACTCAATTGTGAGCACATGAATTCTTAATAATTGATAGCCACAAAGAGCATCTAAGGAGCAGAAGGCAGAATTCATGCAAAGAGCAGAAACAAAGTATATCAGTTATCAAGAACACACAGAGGCTACCGACGAGAAGATAAAGGTAATACTCAATCATGGAAGGATGATTAATAGTATTTTTGGAGCTTTATAAGATCTATTATCAGAAATTGAAGATTGCATTTATCATCAGATCAAAGACTTATGTAGTTGCATTCTAACAAGTGCATCACATCTAAAATCCTTTTGTAGAAGATGGACTTAACCATCCTTTGTAAATCTCTTAACAGAGTGCATAATTAACAGTGTTGTTGAAATCTTCAAATGAAGTAGATCTTAATAGGTCTCTACTGTAATACTCCTAATAGGGTAGGTCATCAGAAGTGACCAAATTGTAAGCCTTAACCGGCTCTTCTTATCTGTAGATAGTGAAGTTTGTGGGTAACAATCCCCACCGCAGTTTTTACTTTCTTAATAGGAGTTTTCTACGATATCATATCTTGTGTCATGTGTTATCTATTTTCATGAATGTTTCTATTATTGTTACATATCAAAAGAATGTATGATATGATTTCATATGCATAAAGAAAGATGAACAGCTAGATAAGGGTTAATGGGCTAACCAAGAAAAGTTTTAGAGGTACTGATTCACCCCTCCCCTCTCAGTACATCATCTCAATATAATTCCAACAATTGGTATCAGAGTTGAGTCTCTTTCTTGAAAAGATTAAAGACTTGAGAGCAAAGATCAGGGCAATGGATAAGTTTAGACTGGATATGATTATTGAGAATGAGTAGTTACATATGCAAATAAACTTTGAGCAATATTAGGAGGCGAAGAAAAAGCTAAGAATACTTCTTGATGAAAGACTGATTATGGCAACCAGGCTGAATGAGAAAGACTACAAAGAAAAAGAAATACAAGAGTACTTTGAAACAACAGAATCATCATTGAGCAAAGCTTCAAACACATCAGTTGAAGAAATTACAAGTATGCAAGAGATCAATCTACATCTAACAAATCAAATCAAGATGCTGCAAATTGGTCAAGAAACTCAAATGGTAAAAATGATTGATGTTATGCATGATGCAAGAAAAGCTGAAAATGAAAGAACACTAGCCATTGATGACAGAAGGAAAATTACAGAGAAGCTACAAGACAAAGAATCAGAGATTCAAAGACTCACTGAGCATCACCATGAGGTCACCAACCAGATTATTCTCATGAGTCAAGAAGCAAATAGATTGAATGCAAAAATCATAGAAAGAATACAGACCATTGGTGAATTAAGGGAAGAAAATGAAAAATTAAAGCATGAAATCAGAGTTCAGATTCAACATAATGAACTAATCAAAAAGGCTGAGGATAGCAACAAACAGATGGATGATTTTCTTGATGGACAAATAAGAGTCAACAACTACACTGGACTAGGGTACAATGAGAATGAAGAATCCTCAAATCAATTTGATAAGAGGAATGCTTTCACAACCCCAAGATCCAAGAAGCTGTCATGCAATCACTGTAGAAAACCAGGCCACACCGCAAACATCTGCAAAAGCAAAATGAAAGGTATTTCTCAAGCACAATCTACTTTTATTGGTAATTGTTATAACTGTCAAAAGAAAGGACATAAGGCACATGAGTGTATATCCAAAGTGATAAATCCAAAGAGAAAAACCTATATGGACAAGTACTGTCCTACATGCAAGATGAATGGGCATACACATAAGGAATGCTAGAAAAAGAATAACAAAGCATGGACTCCAAAGGAGAATATTAAAAGCTACAAACCAACAAGAGAATGTAACTCATATGTTTGGGACTATAACACATGGGTAAATTGCACAACATGTGGAAGGTATGGTCATATTTCTGCCAACTATATGAGAAAATGGACCAGAAGGTCAAGAGGATGGACCAATCCAGGTATGGCATGTTTAAACTGTCATAAAGTTGGACATGTGATAAAAGATTGTAAAGACCGACTGACAGACACAAATACACATCCCAATGGAAATACCATTGATGACATCAAAAGAATGAGAAACAAGATGTGGGTAAAAGCCACAAACACTGAAGGTTCTAGTACAAGCAATGCGAATGGTGACACCCCATCCACTGGATCTGGTGACATCACTACATTTAACTAGATTGCACAAGTATGGAACTACATTATCATAAGTTTTACTATGCATCAGTTCCATTATACATAGATCATATTGTTATGTAGGCATGAATAAAGATGCAATATACTGTTACTTGATAATCTACTATAAAGAAACCATGGGTTATTTGGCACAATCTGCATCGGTGAACACACATAGAAAAGACATGAAATACTTACTAGAATGTATCGGTCAATACACAAGTTGTGTGAAACCTGACAAGCATCGGTATACACTGAATCTACAAATGCTATTGTTGCAATATCACCGACGATCATCGGTGAAGTCTCCAACACCGCTAAGCTACCTCGACGCTTTGCAAAGACACCGAAGGAGTTGTGAATGAATTTATCGACAGAGGCAGTCTTCATAAACCGATGAAGTTGGTAAACATTAATGACAACTTAGGGCACCAAAAAGTATAAAAGCCCGATGGGTAAGCTCATTTTTGCACCCACAATTTTTGAGCAGAGCAGAGCGATTTTGAGTAGTTTGAGAAGCAACCCAGTAGAAGTCATTCACTAAGTATACAAATTTGAAGGAGATCACAGACATTCAGTAAGTTAATTCACTCACCGATAAGTACTGTTTTGATTTATGGAAAGCCCTAAAATCTCAAAAATGATGGCATCGACATCTAGGGTAGAGAAACTTAAGAATGACAACAAGAAACCGTTTAACCTTGTTAAAAGAGGGGCATGTGCTGAACTGAAATATAAGTTACATCCTGAGATAGCCTCTCAACCAGATGATTCTAGAGCTTTCTCCTGAATCCCAGCTAGGTTTTTATTGGTTGAGGACGTTAGGTCGTATATACACTGCAAGATCTCAGAGATAGGAGATATGGACCTAGACAACGCCTATAAGGCACTTTGTGATGATGGTGGCAAACTAAAAGAAGAGCATAAACACTTAGAAGTGAATGGTCTAACAAATGCACTTCATTTCCTAAAGGTTTTTAAGACAAAGTGGATAAAGATTATTCTAAGCAGAGTACACAACAACGCTTTGTGGTTGAACAAGCAAAAGGCTATAAAAAAAGATGTTATACACGCAGTGACAGGCTATCCAACAACTGACAAACCTCAGGCTCACAAACATCCTTCTATTACAGAAGTGGAAAAGTTAACCAGAGCTAAATCAGACAAGAGGGCACTGAAGGTAAACACTATCACCGATGTTGAGCTAAAATTTGGTGCTTGCGTAGTTGGATATAAGATATTTCAAGCTAGCAGAATGAACAACATCTCTAGCACAACAATGAGCACAGCCCACAATATCATCAAACTAGGAAAGAAGATGGATCTAGCAGAGATCCTATTACATCAATTTGAGGAGAACATGTGCACCATAAGGTCTTCACAGACAAACACATGTAAGTTCGGTTCCCTCATACTATGTATATTCTTCTACTTCGAAGAGTACTTTCCTTCAATTGGTAAAGTAACATGGGACACCAGCAGACCCATTACCATACAGATTAATGAATACATTGAAACACTAGGCACAAATTTTGACAATGTAATGCATGAGTACTTTAAGTCAATTAAGGAGATGCTACAAGCTAGGAGTAGAATTCCTGAAAGTCTAATTGAGGAATACAAAGATGACATTTGTTTTATGGTGGACACTGACTTCACCTACATTCAAGCAGTAGTCCCAAGGAAATCTTGGCTAGAAAAGCTTGATTATGAAATCAAAACTGGGTTAGTAATAGAATGCATAAAGACATTATTGAATGAACCCATTGACAACAAACAATTGAGGTTTGGTACTTATGAAGAAGCCAAACAAAAAATTAAAACAACACTTGTTGTCAAGAAGGCTGTAAAGCAGTCTAAGAAGATGGTGAAAAACATAAAGAAAAAATTGAACATATCCTCTGATGGAGAAAATGAAGAACAGGGTAAGGAGGAAGAACAGAGTAAGGAGGAAGACACTGAGGAACAACTTCCCATCAGTGAAACAGTAGAGAAACAAGAATCAGAGGAAGAAAAATCTGATTCACCACCTCCTCCTCCAACTAAAAAGTCTAGGACAAGAAGCCAAACAGCTTTAGATACTAGTCCTTCACCTATGGTAAAAGGGAAGGTATACAAGAGGAAACCTACACCTACAAAGGCTAAAAAACTACCTCAGGCACCTACAAAGAGGAGAAAGTATGTTCAGACAGATGAAGAATTAGAGGATATAGCAATGGATGAACCTGACAGTGTAAACTAGCAAAGGAAAAAGCAAAGGTTACATCACTGTTTGATAAAATTGATGATGTATGTAAGTACATCTCTGAATCTGCATCTATTAGACATCCAAAAAATTAAGAAATGGTTAAAATGGGATATAGTAGAACAAAATAAGATAGAAGATGCACTAATTGCAAAAATGTGCAAACACTATTATGTTCCTATGCAATACCATTCACAAGATGTTCCACAAGAGCTGTTAGATAACATTTCTTCTAGATTCACCTTTGCACTCCATGAGGAGAAAAGGATAAGAGAAAGAGTATTAGTCTCTCTTATGCCTGTTGAATCAACAAAAGAAGAAATCAATGAAGTAATGGAGAAGTATACAAATAAATTCTCACCAAAACTAAGAGCTTACAAATTTCTTCAAGAAAAGCTTATAGAGCTAGAAGAAGACACTCATACGATATGGAGTGATATTTTAAAACCTGCAGAAGAGAGCAATCCAGAAAAAGAGATCATCACTAAAACAGGTAACTCATCAGTTGAGTTGGACAATGAAGAAGTAAATATAATAGGGCAGAAACAAACAGATGTTATAGATGAAGATTGGTCAAAAGATGGCCAACATGATCAAGTCCTGGATAGTCCCATCCACATAAACTTGGAGGGTGAAGAATTTTCCAAAGAAGATCTTACAATTAAGGGTAACTTAGATGTGGATATTAACGATGATTCATGGTTAGACAACATTGTCAACACCATTACAGGAAAAGACCCTGCAGCAGAGATCCAAAAAGATGAAAACATCAACACTGTAGAGGATAATACCGATGAATAGAAAAAAGCTATTGGCAATGCAACTGTCAATACGCCTACAAATATGAATATATTGATAGATGCTATTGATATACAGTCCAACCAAGACAAATCATCAAAGAAAAATGATGATATACCCAAGGATATGGGTACAAAAGAAAATCAAGGTGCATCCAATATTCCAAAGATTACCGACACTGAAATGAAAGATGACACCGACGAGCAGAAAGATAAATCAAAGGAACAAAAACAAGAGGTAGATAAAACTACAGAGGATACCTCAAAGAAGGTTGAAGACAAAGAGAAGAGTGAGGATGTTAAGAGACATGAGGAATTGAAACAAAAGGAAGACTCATCTATTGAAACACCCAAGGAACGTGAGGAGACATCTTCACAAAATTGGCCGGTGATTACAGAATAGGTACAAAAGGATACATCAACCTCTATGCACTCACCAACAAAATCTACACAATCACAGGCTTTGCAAATGGTATTACATCAATCTGCCACTACCAACCAGCCAAAGATGAAGAAGAAGAAAATAGTAAAGAAAGACATATTGGCTATAACACTTGATGAAGTAATTGAAGTTCCAAATTGGGACATAACCACTTTGGACAATGACAAACTTCAAGAGTTTGGAGTACTTTGTCAAAGAAAATCCATTGAAAAGAAGATGATCAAAGAACACAGAGAAAACATGGCACTTGAAAAAGCTAAGGAGATACTCCAACAACTGGTTCCTGAAGTAAAAATTGCTGAAAATACTTCAGTTAAGGAACATATTGCTGTTCTTACTGATGCTATTATAGAGAAAGGGATAGAAGCCAACCAAGCAATGGAGGAACAAGCGGAGAAGAAATATCAATACAAGCTAATTGATAAGATAAGCCAAGAAGTGACACTGAATAATGTCAAGCTCTCCAAACTTAGTGATGAATTGGAGCCAATGATTGCTGAGGCAATAACCTTAGTTTAGAAGATGCGCACACTTGACAAATTTGCAAAGGAGAACAGTGACAAGCTTGCAGAAATTGATGCAAATGTCACTAAGAGTGCACAAAGCCTAACCTCACATGCAGATAGCATAAAAGCACATCATGACATAGTCATTGAGGCAAATAGGCTAAGGCAGGAAATATGGGATGCTGAGACCCAATTCAGAGGTGAGATCACAGAACTCCAAGCTCACATCTTACCAAATCTCACAATACTTCAACAACATATTTCAGAAGCTAGAAATCTTATAGCAACCCCAGAGATGTTTGTAGTAGACAACATCTATGATATTCATGTAAGAATATCACTAGAGCACATGGATTTAGAAATGCTGAAGGAGAAATGGGAGAAAATGATGGAGGAAGTCAAATCCTCACATTCCCACCTTTTTGAGAAGTTGTAAGTACCTTTGTCCTTAGAATCAAAAAAGGAGGAAAGGCAATGTATATAGCTATGTACAATACAAATATCTAGACAATAGATATATTTGAAAAAGAAACAAAAAGATAATGGATATGTATATATATACTTACACTTACCAACACATACATAGGGGGAGTTATTCAAATGACTAAGGCAGAAGTATACACAGGTGTACATACTAAGACACTCAGTATGTTTCACATATCATGTTTTTGATACTAATGTCAAAGGGGGAGATTGATGACATTATTTTGCCATTAGTATACTCAGAGAAAAAATAGATAGAAAGCATTACCGACAGACAACAAGCATCACTAGTGAGACACAAGTAGTATCGGTGAAATGCAAGCATACCTGATAGGACAAAGAATTTTGAGAAAAATGCTAAGTATAAATGTGACAAGAATCACCGGCAAACCACAAGCTTCACTGGTGAGCACAAGCATTACCGGTGACACAGTTTTCAAAATCAATCTGATAGGAACAGACAAGCATACCCGACGACATGTTTAGAGAAAGGAACACCGACGACCAAGAACACCGACCATCAGAACTGACAATCAGAAAAGCCGCAAATTGTGGATCTAATTTATACACAGCGGATAAGACAAAGTTATTCTATTTTGTAGAATTGTTTTTGTTTTTTATGGTCATGCAAGCTTTATGTAAATGTTTTAAATCATCCTAACAGATCTAAAGCATATCTAACTACAGATCAAGATCAAGTTGTATATCTTGAATCTAGAGTTAACGTGCGAATGCATGAATCAAGAATTGAACCTAAGCTAGTATAAATAGATTTTCATACTCAATTGTGAGCACATGAATTCTTAATAATTGATAGCCATGAAGAGCATCTAAGGAGAAGCATGCAAAATTCATGCAAAGAGAAAAAACAGAGTATATCAGTTATCAAGAACACACAGAGGCTACCGACGAGCAGATAAAGGTAATACTCAATCATGGAAGGATGATTAATAGTATTTTTGAAGCTTTATAAGATCTGTTATCAACAATTGAAGATTGCAATTATCATTAGATCAAAGACTTATGTAGTTGCATTCTAACAAGTGCATCACATCTAAAATCCTTTTGTAGAAGGTGGACTTAACCATCCTTTGTAAATCTCTTAACAGAGTGCACACTTAACAATGTTGTTGAAAGCTTCAAATGAAGTAGATCTTAACAGGTCTCTATTGTAATACTCCTAACAGGGTAGGTCATCAAAAGTGACCAAATTGTAAGCCTTAACCTTCTCTTCTTATCTGCAGATAGTGAAGTTTGTGGGTAACAATCCCCACTGCAGTTTTTACTTCCTTAACAGGAGTTTTCTGCGATATCATATCTTGTGTCACATGTTATCTATTTTCATGAATGTTTCTATTATTGTTACATATCAAAAGAATGTATGATATGATTTCATATGCATAAAGAAAGATGAACAGCTAGATAAGTTAAAATACAAACTGATGACAAAGGGTTAATGGGCTAACCAAGAAATTTTTTAGAGGTACTGATTCACCCCTCCCCTCTCAGTACATCATCTCAATATAATTCCAACACCCCTCAGGCAAACTGGTACAAACTCAATTTTGATGGGGCTGCCTGAGGTGACTGACAGGCGGGAGGAGGAATTATAAGAGATCAATGGGGGAGATTAGTTGCTGCTTATGCTGGCCCCCTCCTTGACCACTTGGTGAACTAGGCAGAAGCTATGACACTCCTATGGGGATTAAATTTCTCCCTTAACTATGGATACACCAGGATTGAAATTAAGGGGGATTCCAAGGTTATTATTGAGGCTGTTGGTGGTTACTCCTTGGTCGGATGACGAGTTGACCCTATTCTATTGGATATCAAGGGGTTGCTACTTCACTTTATTCAGTCCACCATAAAGCACATTTACAGTTAAGGAAATTATGTCACTGACTCCTTGGTGGCCGTGGGGTTGCAGACGGTTGGCTTATGTTGTTGGTGTGCTGCTAATAAGCTACCAAAAATTACTCAGGACTTTCTTGGGCGGGAAATGAGCGAAAGCAACAACAACAACCGAAATGTTTAAAAATCAAAGTCTGATTTGGGCACTAAAAGGTGGACCCCAGAGCAATATCCATTTGAGCTTGGCTTGTTTTTGCAAGTGGAAAGGCCATGTGCCACGGATTGTAGGATCCCCAATTATTTTTGGTGGAGGAGGTGGATTGCTTGCGTCACTCCCTTCATAAAGTGTCATTATGTCTTTTTATGCCATTAAATTCATCTGAGATTTATGTTGATTATTAAAAGATATGAAAGAGATTTTTTTGATTATAATTATGGGTTACAACGCCATTCACATGTGATAACCTCGATGGTGGCTTTGGCAGTGATTTTTGTGCCTAAAGACAATTATTTTAGTAGGTTTCATACGTGAAATGACAGATGCTTAAGGCCTGGTTCTTACTCCATTTTTTCCACTTCATGCAACGAATCTGATTTCTTTTTGTGCTCTGGTTTTTTATGGTTTTGTATTGAGAAGGGTTTTGACTCTCACTGGGTGTGGAAGTCTTGGGAAGACCGCTCTGAATTACTCGACAAATATGGGAGGGGATTGCCATAGGATTGAACCTAATAGAATCAAGGAAGAGTTCACCTTGGATCCAATGGTGATGTATTTTTGTAAAGAAGGTGGGATTCTTCCCTGCATGAAATGTTTGGCCGGGCATGATGAGATGATTTCTTCCTAGTTTACCAAAAGACGGAGCGAGAGAAGAGTCACAATTAATGGTATCACTTTTGAGATTAATGAAGAGGTGATTGGTAAAGCCATAGGTAGGAAGTGGAAGAAAAATAGCAAAACCTAGGCCAAAACAAAGTCTGACCAATTCTTTACAAATGATGACAAACTTGTGTCTAAGAATGGGGGTTATAGCACAACCGATCTTCCTGAATTTTGGCTGAAGATGTGCTAGCTCATGATGAAATATTTCACCTTGGAGGGCAGGTTTGGTATGTTCTACAACTATCACCTTCCCTTTCTTAATCATCTTAGGCATAAATTGTTAATTTCCATGTCTTTTTACCTTCTGCACTATTTAGAGAATACGGTGGCGGTCATGAATGAAGCCATCTCCCTAGGTAAAAAACCCATTTACCTAGATCAGGGGCTTATCTTTAGGATTTACCACTTCCATCAGGATCTCTACCCTCCACCCATTATGGAAATCACCCAACTTGCTTAGTAGAATTTGTCCCTGTCGATCTCCCTAAACTAAGGCATTCCCTCGCCTTCAGGCTCCATTGGTGGCTCTACCCCTACTGCTAGCCCTAATTCCTCTGGTATCCGCCTGACCTCTACACCCCGTATGGGCAGCAAGCATGATCTGACCCTGGATGACTCTTCCCAGCCTGCTAAAAAGTGCAAAAAGATCTATATTAACCTGGACTGCCCCCAAAATGTTGACCCTGAACCCACCAGTCATCTCGGCTTGCCAAAGAAAAAGGGAAAATGGGCTATGAAGGAGCTCTTCAATAAAGAGGATGTTTCAGTCGAGTCCCCTAGCAGGGATGACAACCAGACTAATACTGACTATGAAGAGGATAAAATTGATAAACAAGACAATGTGGCCGATGTGGGTAAGGATGCTTCTAGCCTGGATAACAGGAATGAGAACCCTAGGTCTGCTTGGGCAATGGCCTTCTTGGAAAAATTAAGTTCCAGATTGTTAATCTGGAGAATTCGGTGGCTAAACTGAATGAGGACTTGGCCAACACTAACAGGAGGTTGGCGGATGTTAGCAATTTTACTGTCAAAGTCATGCACGCCTCCTCCACTACCCTCTGCCTACTAAATGAGCAAGCCTTGGCTAGGAAGGAGTCAGTGGAAGGAAATAGAGAACTCTTCAAGTTCCTCAATGAAGAGTGGGTGGACCTGCTACTGCTGAAGTGCTTATGGGATGAGAAGGGATCCAGCTGAAGATGAAGTGTGGGTTGGGGTGTTTTCACACTGCGGACCCCAAGCCCTATATTTTGGCTAGTCTTTTTAAGTTCAGTTTTAAGTTTAAGACTTTACTTATGCTAAATAGCCTTGCGTGGCTTCGCATGTCCTTTTGGCTATCAAACTTTGATACTGTTTATTTTTGGTTGTCAAACTTTGATACTTATAATCCACATATTAATTTAAAAGGGCATGTTTGTGTCAATTATTTGTAGTGCGATGGCACATATTTTTATAGTAGTTTTGTCATTTTAATTCATTATACCTATGATGTATACATTTGTCGACATGACCTCAAATGATTTTGCCATTAGAACTATATGGTTTTGAGTGACAAATTACTTATATTTTAGCTAATTATGGAGTATTTCAAGAATTTTTAGTTATGCTCCTTCTCTTGATAGTCTCTCACACTTGTGAAGCATTTAGATCTTGTTGTATAGAATTTTGGAAGTTATCTTCATAGTATAGTCTATTAGGAATTATCATTATCTATCATGTAAGATACACAATACTTGTTATGAAAAAACACAATTAGGTTTATGTTGGTTTGATTAGTCTCATAAATCCTATTGCCTATCTTTAAAATAGTGTCAAAATAAACAATGGTCAATCCACTGAAATTCTAACAATCATTTTCCCAATCCTTTTGTACACATTATACCTCCTTGTAAATTGACAAACATTACATTTATCCTTTTTGCATATCTTTTGTTGTGTTTGTTTATAATAGCTTCTTAGGTTTTTCTCAATATTACCTTAGGTTATGGCATGGTACCACTCTTATGATATCACTCTCAATTATTATTGTTTACCTTATATAAGTGTGCACTATGTCATTTCTATATTTTTCACGTTCTCCATTCCTTGTTGCTATTATTCTTGCATTTATTTCTAATTATTTTGGTAGCAATTCAATCCTGAATTGACACACCCTAATGAAATCAACAATTAAATTCTTTTTTCCCCAATAATTAATCCATGGTGAATAGTTAAGCCCTTAATTAGTCTTTCTTGACTTTCCTATTATCTTAATAGAATTTGAAGTAGCTCCAACCACTTATAAATTATCTTTGATCTCTAGCTTATTCTTTATGTACTTCAATGGTTGCTAGTTGATATAGCATACAAAAGGGATGGCTAAAACTAACACCCAAAGTTTTGTGATGATTATGCCACATCCAATGCCTCTTAATCAGTTGTTTTTTGTTTCTATTATCTTTCAAATTCAAAAAGATATCAGATGACCCTGTTTTTCATCTTGTGGTTGTGGGGTATATGCACAAAGCTGGGGGACCAAAAAGGTGACAAATTCCTTTTTGGTCCCCCATAAGACATAGGGTGAACATCCTATAGGGTGTACACCCTATGACTTGGATTACCCGAGCCTTAGGATTGGACAATTCAAACCATAGCGTGTGTGCCCTATAAGGCACATGCCCTAAGTAAAGTTCACATAAACCAAGACAAAACCATATTTTGCCCACACTAGCCATGAGATAACATTCTTGGATCAATTAGAGAAGTGTGAAAGCCCTTCATGGAGGTGATTTTTCTTGTTGCCTTCATCAAATCAGATCAAAAATGTCTCCACCACATAGAGGAATTTGAAGAGGTAGAAAATATGCTTCATTTTTAAAATTGAAATTTATGTTATATTTAGTTTTTAAATCAGATTTTTTCCTCTTTAAACCAAGTTATTAAAATTTTAGTTTAATTAGCGTTTTAAGATAATTTTTGTTTTAATTTCCAAGAAATAACAATCCTCCTAAACCAAATCCTCAACCAAACCCTCTACCTTCTCTTCATGAAGAAACGAATGAAGAAATTAACAAAGAAAAAGAACCCCAACCTCCACCATCAATCCAAAGACCTCCACCTGGAACACAAGAAACTTTGATGAACCAAATAAAAAGTCAAAAAACTGAATTAGAATCTTTGATGAGGATGTTAAAATAATATATTAATACAAATCCTAGAAGGGCAACACTTGCCAATTTATTATAATCAATCTTGACCCACATAGGCTCAGTTAGCAGGCAACTTAATTTATGGTTAAACAAAAGAGAAGAGAAAAAATAATATTATGTGGATAAGTTATCATATGAGGACATAAAAAAGAAAAAAAGAATATTGAAAGGTGCACTAGTACATTTGAGGCCTCGTTCCGATAGCTATCTATGGGGTATTCAATGTATATACATCAAATATTTGACACAAGGTGTTGTCAGAGTTATTTCATCAAAAATTGCAACAGAGATGGTAACCGTCACCATTCCAATGACCCAAACCATCAGAATTAACCACACAAAGACATTATAGTATTATCGTATTTCAGACAGTTACCCTATTGGAAGTGTAGCACCCCCATCGCAAATGGGCATTGGAATTATAGCTTCCATGTCGCAATACCAATGGTTATCCAGTATCATTTCCAATGGAAATCCTATCATTAGAATAATATCCCCATCGCAAGTGGGTGTCAAACTTATAGCATGCATGTCGCAATACTGACGGTTATCCAGTATCATTTTTTAAGAAATATCATTGTTAGTATAGTATCACCATCGGAAATGGGCATCAGAATTATAGCATGCACTTCACAATACTGACAGTTATCCAGTATCATTCCCGATGGTAATCTCATTGGTAGTATAGAATCCCCATCGCAAATGGGTGTCTTAATTATATAACTAATGTTGAAATTTTGATAGGTATCGCGTGTCATATAAATGATCCTATGCAAATTTTGCCTCATTGGAGGTCAACCCCACCTACATTGTTGACTGGAATGTCCAAAACACACAGCATGCAGACATCCTCTAGTGCACAACATATTGGTAGATCCCTCTTTTTCTCTCTCTTTTGTTACGTGTTTATTTTCCTTGAAGTGTTCTTTCTTGGGGGCATTTCATAATGGATTCATGAACTGTACTAGGAGATGCACATGAGGTGTGCTAGAGGAAACTATTGGTGATGACACACCATCATTTCCTAGATCTTCCTATATTTATAGTACGATAATGTTGCAGGACACATTGCTGATGAGCAATGAAGAAATGATTCCCTTCAAGATACAGAAGGTTTCAGGTACTTATCTGTCGCTGGAACGTTCTTTGTCACTCACCACCAATGTGGTCTACAAAATTACCATACTAGAAATATGGGAAGATCCAGGAAATGATGGTATTTTATCACCATTAGTTGCCTCTAGCGCATCCTCATGTACATATCTTGCTACATAAAATGATAACACTATGAAACACCTGCAAGAAAGAACACTTTAAGGGAGATAAAAACATAACAAAATAGAGAGAAAAAGAGGGATCTACAAATATGAAGTGCAGTAGAGGATATTTGCATGTCGCATTTTTTCAATATTTTAGTCGTAAATACACGTGGGGTTGACCTGGAATGAGGCATCATTTTTCACACGATCATTGACATAACTTGAAGAATAATTGACATGACCTGAAGAATAATATATTAATTACCACTATGATGGATCCATCAATAAAACCTTGTGCACTCAATTCTCATATCCATTCATCCATGCCTCTATATCCAATCATGTCTATTGAACTCAGATTCCTACATTTTTGCTTGGTATCGACAAAGAAATGATTCCCTTAAAGATATAGAAGGTTCCAGGTACTTATTCATCACTGGAACATTCAGTATCTTTAAGGCAAATCTATTCTTCGTCACTCACCATCAATTATTCATCTTCTCTTTCCATGTATCAAGAAATGAACATTGGTGGTTGCATTCAACATCATACTATATCATTAAATTGATATTCAGATTTGTTAAAGATAAATTCTGAAGTTATCGTGCAATCAAGAAAGAAGAAAATTATCAACTATTGCATAAATCTTCTATAAATTTAATTAACTTCACATGGTATCAGAGCCAGGTTAAGAAGATTCAAATGGTGGAGTCCACCTTGGGTCGCTGGGTACATGAATATTGGTGATGGTGAGTGTATCAAAGGGAAATGAATATATTTATATATCGATATATTCATTGCAACAAGTTATCATCATGATCATTGTGATGCAGATATGAATCAGGAAAGGATATATATAAGAAGTGGATTAATGGTTAATAACAACATACCAAAAGCAACACTAACAAGTAAATGTAACACAAAAGCATCCAAACGACCTATCGGTTTGGACTATTTTGGTAGAAATATTTTCATTTTATCAAGGGTATCTTTCTATTGTGATAGTATGGTGAGTTGTGGAAATAGGAGAAAGAGCACCAAGTCTAGAAATGACAACGGATTCATCATAAAAAAGTAGTAGTTTTGAGGCGTGAGTGCTAGATGTATGAGAGGAAAAGGTTGAGAAATAATTATGAATATTTGAACTTCAATTGTTTGTTTAAAAAGAAGTTTTTTGTAGCAAAAGAGCAATATTTACAATGGCAAGGACAATGAGGTGTAAACAATACAGTGGTAAATAAAGACAGTGAGAAGCACCATTAAGATGAGGAAGGTACGTATTTTTAGTATTGTCATGTATTTCCAAAATAAGGATGAGAAGAAAGGATCAGTTCTTTCAAAAGATGAAAAAGAAGTGAATTTATCATATTAAATGATGGACATGGTTAGCAAGACTGAATTATATCACAATTCTAAATAGGAAGGTCCATCATTTACATGAATACTAAGTTCAATTCTTTGACAATGCTATGAAGTAGAGAAAAATATGAAACATCTTCCAGTCATATTTAAAGCCAAAGATCATGAATTATATTGTAAATGTGAGCAACAATCAAGAGTCCATGTCATGAGAGTAACATTCAATGACACCCCATAGAGAACATGGTCATGATAGTGTTTCTAAAAGACATCAAACTGACAGTCCAAAGGTAGTAGGGAAAAAATTATTTGTTAGAAGAAGAGGTAGTTCAGAAGTCAAGAGGTTTTCCTGAGACAATGTATGTGATGAACTCAAAATAGTTAAATGAAAACATGGAGGTCCTCATGCATCTTTTCCAACAAAAGACTGTAATAGTGGTAGACGCTATTCTATAATGCAGGGTGCAGTGAGTTCTTATATGTATTACAATGCAAGAAAGTATATATTCTCTTTTTTAGGAGCCCTCTATTGTTATAGTTTCTATGATCCTTTGATTAAAGTGTGATCCAATGATTGATATGGAGATGCATGATTGTCTAACAAGAGTATTGCAAGTGATTTTTTCAATCATGGAACGATCAAGATGGTCTAAAGAATATAATAATGGATATGAAAGAGATGGATCAATCATATGCCATGAGAAAGGGGTGATGTAACTGTTGTGATGTTACAAGAACAACCATATGACTTAATACAAATGTTATGTAGAGCATCCAACACAAACATCAAATCTCCAAAGCTACTATATATTGACCCAAACTAATTCCAAAACTTCAACTTGACTAAAGAGGAATCTAACAAGATTAAATTATCTTCTTTTTAAAATCTCTATAAATGATGATAATAACTTCACTTGTTTACAAGACTGACAACATCTTTCCATTCTAAGAAAATAGGGACTCTTCACTATTAAATCTAATACAAATTAGTCTTCATGAGCTATTAGAACCGTAAGAACTATGCAAAAATTAAAAGATTTAAATGAAATAATCCAAGTGAGTGAGCAAAAAGGAAGAATATTACCATAACACAATGAATTAAAGATTTCTTCAAGAACTATCACCAAAACCATCAAGAAGCTCCAAGATCAACACAATGAGACAATATTTTTGAAAGGGGAAAAATAAGAAAAAACCCTTGTGAATATAATATGAATGAGACAAAAATCCTATAGAGATAGAGAGAGAGAGCAAGAAGCTCTTTACAATATCTACATCATAGATCATTCTTCATTGTTGCATAGCAAGAAATGAGAGAGGAGAATCTCTTAAATAGAGATGAATGATGGAGTTAGAATGTAACTCCCATGTTCTATGAATGCAACATTCATATTACGTGTGTGTCAAGTGTAAGAATCCTCTTAAGAAGGAATATCTAATTTCCTTATTAAAGGAATTACAAAAATGTGACATGTCCTCCCGCTTGGACTAGAGGAAAAAATACAATTTAGGATACCTTGGTTTATCCTAATTTGAATAATACACCAAGGAAATATTATTAATTCTAACACCCCCTTTAATCTTTACTTGGGATGTTTACAACAAGGGGTATGAAACCCAATTTTTACCAAAAACTGCATCTTGATCTTCAATATAAGGAAGAAATTGTATTGTCTTCAAGTTTGCAAGTAGTCTTCTGGAAACATGATGTACAAGAAGCTTTGGTATAGCCAAGAGAAGTGGACCAGTCCTTTAAATGCATTGAAGTGGAAGTATATGGATATTTGCAAGTAGTCTTGTGATTCATAGGAAATGTGTAAATGAATTGATGTCTTTAATGTGCCTTTATGGATCACCTGAAACACAAAACAAGAAAAAAGGAAACGAGGCAACCATCCACAAGTAGAATTCCATCTCATATTCAAGTTAGTATAACTTTTGAAATTTGTAACATCAGAGTTTAATTTTAAGAAAATTCTCATAGAGTAAAATAGTATGCAAAGAGAAAGATAAATGTAATTGTTCACCAAAATGCAATGGAGCTATCATGATATCTAAATAAACCATATGCTCAAAGTTAAGAAGATAGGTACACTTGTTTATCAATTCTCTCATAAAATCAACATACTAATGCACAAATGACCATAGACAAGGCCAATGAATGAAACTTGCATCAATATTGCATTAATCACATAGCTATAGACAGTCCACTAATGAGTCATTTCACTGCAAGAAAATGGGTGATCAATCCATAACCTGCATGACTCATGATCTAAGCAATGAAGAATGTAGTGCATTATCACATTACTATATTAATCAAAAAAATATGAGAGAGACAATGAGAAATTAGAAGGACATGCGACTCAAGCACCAGTAAACGTTTGATTTGATTAGCCAGTCATGTCTACACTTATGAACCATTAAGGAGATAATAATTTAAACCAACATTAAGATTTACATATGCTAAATAATAATTTGAACTAAGGATTATGAGTGAGAAAAACACATTTCCTGCCAAATATATGAGAAAACCAACAAAATTCAAGAAGGATTTCAGGAACAACATCCTCACTAGGAGAAAAAAAAAAGTAATGGAATAAGTTGATAAACATCAACTGAAGTAAGTGCATCCAATGCAACTTACAAATGGAAAAAGTTGATAAACATCAACTAAAGTAAGTGCATCCTAATGCAACTTACAAATGAAACAAGTTGATAAAGAATCAACTGAAGTAAGTGCATCCAATGCAACTTAAAAATGGAGCAAGTTGATAAACATCAACCGAAGTAAGTGCATCCTAATGCATCTTACAAATGGAACAAGTTGATAAACATCAACTGAAGTAAGTGCATCCTAATGAAACTTACAAATTAAAACAATGGATCAAATGGAACTTATAAAAGATGCAACAATAGATCATATAAAATCTGAGAGCAAATAATGTTAAATAATGAAATAATCCACTGGAAGGCAATGTTGTATGATTACTTGAATAAATTAAAACTGAGCAAAATTAAGGACATAAGGTAACAATCTAAAATACTAAAGAAAGAAGTACCCCTGAAGATGCACCAAACCACTAAAATGGGGCTAGTAACATTATGATGAATTGTAAATGCATGATAGGATTGATTACCATTATCCTCCTTAGAATTAGAAGGTTGATGATTTTGATTCATGGGCCTTTTATCCTTTTTATTTTTAAAGAAGTTATAAGTTACATGGTCGTCTTTCCCACAATAGGTGGAAAGGGGTCTTTGATTTATCTTACGATGGTTATTGCAATTATCGCTAACATTATGATGGGTATAGTTATAATTTAGGCACTAATGTCAACAAAGCTTGAAATAACTTAGAATACAATAAATTCTATGTTAAAATAAACCCAAAAGTGGAAGTGAATGTAATTATCACTAACTAATTTGCAAGAAATTAAGATATTAAGAAAGTTTTAAAATATTTGTTTAAATGAGGAAACAAAATTTTATGTACCGAATTTGCAAAATAACAAGTGGAATGTGTTTATATAAATAAATGTATATTGGGTTAAAATGATATTAAAAAATATGAAGTAGAAAATTTGTTTTCAAGTTTAAACTTTTTTTGTTAAATAAAATTGAAAAAGTTTTGTTAAAATATAATATTAATTAAAGGAATCTAATGATTAAACTGCAAGAAACCTGCATTAACCATAAATATGTTATAATAACCTGCAATAAAATGATGATTAGAAAAAAAATGTTATAATACTAAATGGAAGAATCAAAGTAATGATAATTTGCAATGATGATTATGTTAGAAAAAAAGCGTAGGGAATAAAAGACTAAGGTTAAATGAAACTAGTCTAAATGTTGAGCAAAAAAAGTGGAAGAGTTGTTACATAGAGAATATGTCAGTTTCTGTTCACCAAGTAGAAAGTTGTCCACTTTACAATATCTTCCTACGATTTATATCAATTTCATTAATATTTTCCAAAATCATTATCGTGAGAATAGTAAATATTCTCACCCAAAACGCTGCTATATTCAGAAAAGAATATTTATAAAGCCAAAAACTGAAGCGGAATGATAAAGGTCTAGACAGAGTGGGATGAGGAGAGAATGCTGGATAGAGGCAGCGAATAATGATTACTCCATGCCAAAACAAATGTAGGAAGACAAGAGTAAGAGCATGGCCAAAGACCAAAGAAAAGAAGAGCGAGGAGAAAGGTAAGGTGCTAGCAAGAAAAAAGATGTGAGAAGAAAGAGCACCTTCTAACACCGCATTAGGTAGTCCTAAAATCGTGTGGGTGGAGAAGGAAAAATGAATTTAAACAAAAAATACAATGAAACACTACGTGGGAAAGCAACAAGAGAGCTGCGAGAAGGGGCAGTAGGAGGGTTGCGTAACAAGGATGAGCAAAACAAGGAAGTTGCACAGAGAAAGGAGGACAAGATGATGTATGATGAAAAGAGGGAGCATAAGAAAAACCAAGTAAAATAATATGTATATGAATAGAAATAGAAAAAGACTATAAAATAAGTTGACTACAGGTGCAAAAGAGTCCTACAAGAAGATTATAGAAAATAGATAAATTACGGGGGCATAAATTTTAAACTCATCGTTGAATTTTTCCAATGTTTGGATATGTTTTGAAGAACCTAGTTATCTAGAACTTCACCAAATTGATTGTCAAAATTGTCTACGATTTGAAAGTTATTAATGACAGAGTGTCGGTCTATAAAACTGGCTTCAAAATGACAGACACGAAATTGTTGAAATGGTTTGCATAGAAGAATAAATATAATAATAGAGATAAAAAAAAGATATCTAGATATTATAGGAATCAATATGTGAAATAAAGAAGATATCGAAGAGATGAGAGAAACAATTTATAAAATGAATCGATGTATTGTTAAACCAAAATATAGATAGTTGAATAAACCTGCAAATCAAACCAAAGATATATAAACCTGCAAATAAGGTTAGAGTTATTTTGTGAAAACCTGCGAAACTAGACAAAAAGATATATGATAAAAGATATTATAATATATATCCTCCAAAAAACCAGCAAAGGGCTGAGAAAAAAAAAAAAAAAAATGATTAGATTAAACAATATATATAAACCTGCAAATCAGATAGTTATATAAATGAACAAAAATATATGAAATCACTAGTACATTTGAGTCCTTTTTTTGATGGCTATGTGTCGCAATTTTGACACTACCCTGTCGGCCAAGCGACACAGGTCAGTGTTGCAGTTTTGGTGTTAGAACCACCGACGGATGTTATGTGTGTTAGAATAACCGTCACAATAAGCACTGGCTACACTATTTAGCATGTCATCGTTACACTTTAAGATTGTTGCAATTACAATGGTTGTGCAACAGATATGCTATACATGCGACGTCTAACTGTCGTCAATTTCTGACATCTAGCCATCACATGTATAGCTTTGGTGTCGGTCATTTTATGGAATCTGTTGTAATTGCGATGGTATTCTATATTATTAAAAAAAAATATAATGAGCTCAATATAATGCCAACAAATTTAAATTTTCAATATAATTCCTAGAAATATACAAATGGTATAGAGGCCTTGGCAGGTATGGTAGTTGATATTACTAGTTTGATTCCTTCAAATGAAGTTGTAGTGGTAATAGCCACAATTACCCTTATCTGAATAATCTACCAGAAAGTTACAAGATAAAGCACACCTCTTTTAGGACATCGATGCTTTTCATGACAGGAAGCAGGTCACTTTGATAAATAGTTATATGCATGCAATTGAACCCCAGTCCTCTAAACATACTTATGAGAAATTTTGATGGCTTTTCTACCATGTAGTCAGTATCAACAAATTAGCATCTTGCTTGAATCCATGCTATAAAAATAGTATGCAGATTGCTGAGGTAAAGTTTGGAGAAGTAATCTTTTAGATATCATAATCATCAATGAAGATGCAAAGTAAGAGAAGACTCAACATAACTATATCATGTAGGTTCAAGTTGAGAATTATATTTGCAACTGAACATGAATCTAAATTACCATTCTTCCTATTGTGTTATTTGGAGTAGGATTCAAAGTGGCTTTTAGAGTTAAGCTCTTGGTCATAAAATTGAGAAGTTTTAAATTTTCTATTTTCCAATGAGAATTCAAGGAAATATGTGTTTGACCAACCTTCTAACAAATAAAGGGCATCATGCATTGTTTATGAGCTCACTGTTTGAGCACCACATGACCCTGTTATGAGCTCTGTTTCTTATATACATATACATATATATACACATATACATATACATATACATATATATGTATGTTTTTATTGCTATCATTGCATGCTTGCTACTATTGTGCACCATATATTATTTTCTATATACATTGTTTATTTCATTGAGACCTTGACGAGCTTGACATTTATAGTGTATTTGTTGTTATTGGATAAATGGTGCCATTCTGTTGAGGTTGTAGATGCATTGAATCACCACTGCCATTCGATTGCATGTAGTGTTTGATCTCTCTTTATTTGTTTTTCTATTGATATTCACTATGTGGTACTCCCCATTTATGATCATTTCATGAGGAAATGTCTTGATGGCTCGCAGGCTGCAAGCTAGGGTATCATGCATTGTTTATGAGCTCACTATTTGAGCACCGCATGACCCTATTATGAGCTCAATTTATTATATACATATACATATATACATACATATATATACATATATATGTATGATGTTATTGTTGTCATTTCATGCTTGCTACTATTGTGCACCATATATTGTTTTATATATACACTATTTATTTCATTGAGACCGTGACTAGCTTGGCATTTGTAATGTATTTGTTGTTAGTGGATCAATGGTGCCATGTTGTTGAGGTTGTAGATGCATTGAATCACTACTGCTATTCTATTTTGATAGCATACAGTGTTTGATCTCTCTTTGTTTGTTTTGTTGTTGATATTCACTATATGGTACTCCCCGTTTATGATCATTTCAT
>MU218418.1:96965-107345 GCA_018584345.1 Thuja plicata | reverse complement strand
TATATATATATATATGTTACACACACACACACACACACACACACACACACACACACACACATATGATGTTATTGCTGTCATTGCATGCTTACTGTTGTTGTGCACCATATATTTTTTTATATATACATTGTTTATTTGATTGAGACCGTGACTAGCTTGGCATTTGTAATGTATTTGTTGTTATTGGATCAATGGTGTCATGTTGTTGAGGTTTTAGATGCATTGAATCACCACTGCCATTCTATTTTGATGGCCTTGCCTACGTAAAATATTGGTAAGGGGTAGCAAGATCAAGGAAGAACTCAAAATTACAAGACTTAAGGGCCAGACCTAATGCTTCAGGGGCTCATCATAGATGGCCTTTCCTACGTAACTCACAGAGACATCATAGTTTGGGTTTAACTTTAAAACCAATCTTTTAAAGCATGGTAGAATTGGTTACGCAACCCCTTTCTAGGGTAGAGTCCCCAGACAGTGTCTCCATTGGCTGCCACCCAATTAGGTGAACAATGATGAGACCCTAATTAGATTCTACCTACAAATAATTTATACATAGACCTCCTCATAAGGTTACCTACCCAATGGTTCATAACTACGATGGAGAACCAATTATTGTAAGATATTAAGGTAATATCCATGATCCCAAACCTACAAGATTCATAATTGTATGAGAGGAGATACATATTACCTAATTCTATGACCACTTATCTTAAAATCTAACATATTAGAATACCATGTATATAATTTAATCATATCATGCATTCCTTTAAAAATATAATTTTAAAAATAAGAGTAACTATAATAATTTTATTATTACAACATCAAGACATAAACATCAGTCATTATCAAATAAGTTGCATATTAAAAAAGAATCATTTCTTTTTTAACTTTTTCTTTTTTTCTAATTCTCTATAATCTTGCAGAGGCATATCCATCTCGGCATCAACATTTGTTTTCGTTTGTGGACGTGATCTCATTATCCTTTGCAAATGCGGGCCCTCTGTAATAACAAATAAAAGGGTTAAATTAAAAACATATTATCATAATTGGGGCTAATTTAAAAACATATTATCATAATTGTTACAAGCATTTCAGTACTTTAAAAAACATAAACGTGACGCTCTTTACCTTTTGCAACCACATATTCTTGCTCGGCGGCTTGAACCTCAACACGCTCATCGGGAACCTCTACATTCTCTGCATCTGCAATTATAATTAAATTTTTATTACTATGCTAAATTCAATTTAAAATATTTACTTGTATTAATAAATCAATAATCAAAATTTGAATAGAAAATGTATACCTTGAGTTCTACAATACACATCTGAATCGACACCTCTGTCGTTGTTCTCGGATGGTGTTTCAAGATCGGAAAACTAAATTCCAATGTAAATAATTAGTGCATTTATCGACTATATATACATATAATTAAATACAAGACAAATACTGAGAAATGTTAATCATTCAATTTAGTACATATAAATATAATCACTTTAAAGTTTTAAACAAATATATAATCATTGTTTCCTTACTTAAAACAAATATATTCACTTTATGTTGGAAATTAACATCAAATAGAGTAATTCGTAAATTATTCAACTTGAAATAAAAATCAATTGGCTTATTTACCTGTTCGATAGATCCACCAGAAGAACATTGCGAACTCTTTGATCGGAATCGTTCAGCCACGAGTGTATAGCCTTGTTGGTAGCCTACTTTCTTGGCCTCTTCTAAAATATTTTGTTTGAACTCCAAGGCCTACATTTTATTGTATGTAGTGAATTTTATCAAAAGTAAATTGATTACAATTTATAAATATTTTCATACGGTTTCTCATTTACTATTACTTATAATTCATGCAACAAGTTTTGAATATCCACCCGAGCGGAGCTTGTGTTGCCCTTACTTTTTTTTTCTTTCTTTTGTTGCCTTTGATGTGTCAGGCAACTTGTGTGATGTTTGAAATATGTTAGATCACATAAGTACAAAGAGTAAATAGTACATAATTTTATTATTAATATTATCATGTACCTTCTTTCCTCGTGTGATACTATTTGTCCATCATGTCTTGCGCGTCTCTCAAGTGCATCCTTTTTAAGATTCTCCCACTCATTAATAGGAACATAGGGGGGCGCTCGTAATAAGGGTTGTGTTCTATTGTGGTCCTGTAGTTTTCCCTAATATACTTTAAAGTTAGCCCCACTTTCGCAAGGAGCCTAAGTCTTTGAAAGGTGCTGGGTCCAAAAAGTGTTATCATAGAGTCAATGAGTTTATCCTTTAACTCTTTATCTTGTGATTGCCACCTTTTAAGAAAAAAACTGTTAGATTCATAAATGAAGTGAAGCTACCTTTTAATATACTTGAAGAAAGGGATGAAAGGAAATCTGATCTAGCAATGAAATAAAAATATGATACCATGTGCGTATGGTCGGCCTAAAAATGCACAAACATTCATCACTAAGTTTTTCATAAAATAGATTATTCCCTACAAAATAATAACGAGATTATTATTTATTACAAGGTACTGCACAGGGGGTTAGTGCATTACATTATGAGTATAAGATTGTATAGTAAAAGAAAGGATCAATCTTTAAAGTACCTAGAAGCTGGGCTACTCTCACGGGAAGTCCATCTTTAATGTTCACAAGCAATTGATCACAATTCTCTATTGTTCCCGTACATCTAACACGAGCACATCTAGGAATTTGGTCATTGCCTCCTACATAAAATGAATCCTATATTACAAAATGCCCCCTAAGAAAGAATAATTCAAGTGAAATAAACACATGATAAATGAGAGAGAAAAAGATGAATCTACTTACCTATAATAGACATTGCCAGCTCATCTATGGCTAAGCTACATGTTGCTGACATTGCAGGCGGTAGTACCTCTATGGTTCTGATCCTCATAGTAGGCGGCGTAGTGAACATAGGATCAATAGTAGGTGTTGAAAAATAAGATTGTTAGAGCATAACATGAAAATATGAACAACCATGGACAAGATTGTTAGAGCTATTAAATAAAAATATTGTTCAAGCAAAACACAAGTGCACAATAGAAAATGTGATCTACTTGAACCGCCTAAAGTATTCACATCTGGGGCATGACCCTTAAACCTTTTTAGCGTCCTCTATAAAAATAACACGTGTATTTTAGTTAATGATATAAATAAAAGAGTATACTATAAAAATGATTATTGTACTTTTTTTATAATTAAAAACTACATTAATACTTATTGTATAAGTCTGAACATGGTGAGCCAACTCATCCTCTCTCATCATTATTTCAGGAGTCTGAGGTTGAATATCTGCCAATTGAGTTAACTCTCTTGAAATTGCACGAAGGACCTTTTGCAGTGCAACCAAAGGATCAATGTCTGATGAAAAATCAACAATGAATGGATCTTTCTCATCATGCGGGTCTTCATGGACTACTTTTTCGTTTCCCTTTTTCAAATCAGCACTCGTTTGTGAGAACAATATTATTAGCACTTTATTTAAAAGCTATCCAAAATATTAGTGAATAATAAAACATAACAAAAATATGCATTAACATTTTTCTTATATTTGCATTTGTACAACAACAATGAGTTTTACCTGTCGGGAAGAAGTCCCATGAGAACCATCATCATCGTGCATATCGTGTGGTTGTTGATCCATACTACAGACTTGTATTTCAAAAATTAAAAATTATTGAGACATGTTAAAACACGTGTTCAATTAAAAGAAGAGATTTTTTTATTATTTTTAAACAATTTTAAATGGTGCATAGTGCATACCACCTCGTCCATGATAGTGGGTTTACATGTATCTATGCAATTCAAATTGTAATCGACAAGCAACTCTTTGCCTCCATGTATTGATTTGATCGCACATAGAAATACATGATTTCCCTTCCGCGCCTCAAATATGCAATTGGGTTGCTTCTTAGTTGACACAGGTCATGTACTGTTTATAAAACCTACAATATTCCCTGATGCTTTTGGCCTTCTGTTAATGTTTATAGCTACTATTTTACTTTGTTCACTGACTTTTTGTTGTATATAGTTTGTCACAAGTCCATATCTACACATACTTTTTTTATATCTAACAATCTGCGGGTGCCAGCAAGAAGTTGAGTCCACTTTATGGCCAAAAAGTGAAACTATTTTTCCTATTTTTTCAAATTCATCCTGTTTGAGATGAATATTTGAAGCACTTAGAGATTGAATCTTAAAAAAATTTAGTAATAGAATTTGTATTACTCAAAGTCTACTTTCCAAATATGTAATTTATTTTAATACCCAGATGATAAAATTTCATGTTCAATAGTAATTACAAAAACCCACATTTTAAAAGTCACTGTTTTAGGACCATACTATGCCCGTGCATGGCAAGAAAAATTTGACCTAAATGAAACTATTTATCTTAATCCTTTTGGGATATGGTATGTAACATAGCTAAGATTGATGACAATATCTTTTTGTATTTTTTTGTTGAATATTTTTTTTTTATTAATTTTTTATTAAGCATAATGGTTGTTTTTAAAATCTCTCATGTACAACAAGCATAATTTGACCAAAACATATGATTTTTTAATTTATTTATTTTTTAAAGTGTGTAGAATTATCTCTAGTTTGATGTCATATAATTTTTTTTGCGATAAAATTTTAAATAAAAAAAGTTATTAAAATAACAAAATATCCTATTATCTCTAGTTTGTGGACCTATTTTAGTAGAAATTCAATGAAAAATAGAAATTTTAATCAAATTTTTTTAAAAATTACATATTTGGAATCTGCATAGTCTGATCTATAATGGGTTTTTATTTTGTCAAAATATTCCTCTGAAAAAGTCTTCAAATATATGTCTAAAGTCCTTATTTTGTATGGACACTAGTAGAGCCTTCAAGTTGCAGGTCAAACCAGGTCCAAGGCTATGGTTCGGCTACCCAGGCCTCTTTCCAAACCAAAAGCCAATAGTAAAAGTGGGCTTGAAATTCAAATTTTTTAGAAATGGGATCTTGTTTAGTAAATGTTACCCCGTTTCTTTTTTCAAATTCATAGCATATAAATGAATCGATGGAAGGTTTTGTATAAAAAATAATATTTTTTCAAAACGGGACCCCGCTTTGAAATGGGGTCCCATTTCATTTTTCAAAATGGGACCTCATTTTGAAATGGGATCCCATTTCATTTTTCAAAATGGGACCCCATTTCTAAAATTTTTAGGCTCAGGACCTCGAAGCTAAACGAGACCCCGTTCATTCTAAGTGGGAACCTATTTCGTTGAGTGCAATTTTGCGAATTTGGTTAAGTATGAAAGTTCCTAGTGAAGTGGACTCATCTTCTTGCTTCAACCCCTGCATCCAACTACTGTAATCATAACAAGGTCTGACATACTCCATCAATTCAACAACTCTTTTGTAAGAGACCTTTATTCCATCCATGGAAAATAGGCCCAAACCATGTATTGAAGACGGTGCTATGTGATATATCCTCTCTCTAACACAAAAATAAGTGTTTATTGAAGGAAGTTCATCAGTGACCCATTGTTTTTGTAGATGTTTGTACCTTAAGGGCACCTCGGAGTCACCTTTGTTCTCATCATCATAAGAACATGACCCCCCTTGAGCAAGGAAAAATTCTAAGCATTTATTGAATTTATTTTTGATCTTTTGACCTCGAGTCAATCTCCTTGATTTAGACATACTAGATGTCTCACTTTCTTCTTCCATTCCTACATTTTCCTCGCTTGAGGAAGACATATCTAACAATTACCTATTCGCTAGTACCTACACTTCATGAAATGAGAGAGATATTTTACAAATGGTAAAAGACATTAAAATCTCTATGGTGTGTATTGATTTATACCTAACAATCCATGAGACTATGTGGGATACCTGACAAAAGATAATAGTTATATAATCAAACAAACATAGTTCACTCCATAGTTTTTATTACATCTTGTGAAGGACATTATACATTGTTAAAATTATCTATTTATACTTTCAGGATTAGCTCACTCCATTGTAGGGAACAAAGAGAATCCTCTATGACTTAAAATCATTGATGTGCAAGGAAATAGAAAATTATCAGAATCAAATCCCATAAGATAGTATTTAGAGATTAAATACACTCTTTTAGAATGAAATTTCTCTTAACAAAAGATCAAAGATACAAGTAGGACATTTAAAACAAGGTGAATAAGATAGTTAATTAGATATTCATGATAAACCAAAAATGCCATTAATATTAAACCCTAAGAATATTAGTAGAAAAAGTGCATATTTTCACCCAAAACAATCGTTAAAACATGCCAAACATATGGCATAATTGTACATTAATTTCATTCATGTCATTGATATTCTTCTTCATCCATCTAATCATCAAGATCATCGGCATCAATGACATCATCACCACCACTATCATCGTCATCGTCATCATCAGCATCATCATCATCATTGTCATCATTCTCCTCATCATCATTGTGATTAGTAGCAGCATCATCGTCTTCTTCTTCTTCATATTCTTCTTCGACTAACTCTCGATCGTGATCATCATCTACATCATCATCCACTTCTTCCTCTTCCTCAGTATCTTCTTCTTCCATCACATTATACTTTATCAACCTTCCTCTTGGATCATGTCTAACAAAAAATGACCAACCCGGTTTACGTGGAACCTACGAGTAAAATAGCTTCTCACATTGGCTTGGAAGAACATAGGGCTCTTCCCCAACTAGCTCAAACAACCTTGTATTAATCATTAGAAATCCACTGTCATGTTCAATAACAGTTCTATCAAGATCATTTTTTTTGAGACGTAGTCTGTACCATTTCACGACAAAGATAACTAATTTTAAGCAATTAAAGTCACAGTCGAGTATATCAACCAAAATACCATAGTATTGATTTTGTGACTCTCAAGGAGGTAAGACATTTTTAGATGAAATATTGGTCACCTGGAAGACTGCACTTATCCCATAATCACAAGTTCTCTTTGTGTCATCCAACTTTTTGATGCGAAATTTATAACCATTGCAGAACATATCCTTCTGGTGTTTCACCTACAATAATATCAAACATGTATAAATTATTGCATCACGTGTGGAAAAACATACGGTTGATTAACAAATTTATAAGTACCTGGCGATTTCTTAAACCATATGCTAAATCTATTTCCTTTTGTGTAACATTGGGATCTCCATTATGAGGAGTTTTTATAACCAATGAAGACACAGATTCTCATTTTAATCTATGACCATAATGTTGACATCGTTCAATCCAGACCATCATCCAATCTTGATTGTTTGCAATAAACAAATGTATTGCATCCCACTCTTTAGCAACTGTACAAAAGTAAATAGATGATCAGTTGCAATAGATTTATTTTGAAGATTAAGAACTAATTAACTACAATAACATCTCATAATTTATTACCTTTAATTTTTCTAAATCTACCATTTCCCACCAAGTACTCCCCTTCTAATTTTTTAATGGAGTCGAGATCCAAAATGCAATCTATATGGGATTTCACTGCAATATTAGGAAGATATTGAGTAATGTACACCATCATCTGGTATACCATATATCCTTCAACCATAGAACCCTTGGGACATGCTCTCTATCATACCAAACCCTTCAAACATTTCAAGTGTCTCTCAACCATCCACATTGATCTAGCATGTACAGGTCCACACATTAGGTGAGAAATTCTTTTCTTCCAATATTTTATATCTTCTTTATGGATTTATTTAGATGACAACCACCTACAAAGGATTAAAGACACAAAAATATATAAATACAAGACTTTACAATATATTACTTGTTTGATATATTGAACAAATATCACTGCTTACCTCATGTATTTTCCAAGATCATATATCACTTGTTTGATATTATTGTCGAAGTTCTCTAGGAGCCATAGGGGTAGAAAATATTGCAACAATTGTCAACTGGTCATTTCATACAATGAAAATTGAATGCAGTTACACAAATATATTATAAATACAAAAGACTATGACTTACCTTGATGAAGGTATGCCAATCATACATTTTCATCCCTGACCCAAAAATCACTCTTCTTTGATATGACATTGCTTATATTCGCATCAAATCTTGTAGGAAATTGAATTTTGTGTATGCCTTATTTTATAGAATTACTTTGTTTCTCTGTTAATAACCAAGGAAGAGCACTTGAATTAATCTGATCTCCATTATTTCTATTTGATTCAATGATATTTTTAATTGCATGATTGGAATCATGAATGTCACTAAAAATTTTACCAATTTTTTCTTTGTCATGCCATCCAATATTTTCCACAGTGTCTCTGTTACATTATTTCTTTCCAATATGCATAGTATCAAACAAATTCACAATTTGTAGTTGTTCATAGTAGGGAAACCTACTAAATTCTCTAGGATAACATTTTAGTCCCTTTGGAAGCTGGTCAGTGATGCCTTCACGACCTTCAAGATCATCAACTATATTATTAGCCAACAGAACACAATCAAAATATATAATTTTCAAACATCAACCATTAGGTGGAACGATATTACCTCCAATTCTATTATATTCCAATTGCCATAGGTGAGGTTTCATTCTTCAGGGCTTTGATGTAGTCTCTTCTTTCCCATTGAAAAGATGTTTTTCTGCACTTTGATACTTATGATTTCTGGGGAGGAAGTGCCTATACTCATCAAACACCTACTTTCTTAAAATTTTAGAATGACAAGATTTCATCTTTGGACCACACATTGGACATGAAAATTTTCCCTTTGTTTGAATACCTACAAGATAACGATACAATTGGATTAAATAGATTAATTTTAAGAATTATAATTACCACGTACAACTAGAATTCACCATAACATACCACAAAAATGTCAACCTTGGAGCATCATAAATTTTCCACATAATGTGCTCCCTGTTTATTAACATCCATGGTGGAAGGTTATTGTTGATAACAAAAATAGGCCACACTGAGTAATTAGATCTCATCTCTCCATACAGATTGACACCGTCTGCTACCAGAGAAAGCCTGAGATTTTGAGGTTCTTCTTTAAAGTGTGGCCACTTTTCCTCTATGTCCATAAATGATGAATCATCCACAAGCATTCGAATAATTTCATCTCGACTCCTGCCACATGCATGGTAATCCATAAATTGTGTCAAGCTATTGCACCTGAATAATCATTTCAGATGTGGAATAATGGGGATGTAACGAAGAACCTTATGAGGCACCCTTTTTGTCATTTGATCATCTCGATATCTGCTCGTACAACATTCAGGGAATTATGTTGCATTTTTTTTAATGTTCTTTATGATAAATAATATGATCTTTAGGACAAGCATCTATTGCTTGATACTCCTTTCCAATATGTTTCATAATGGCACATAATTCTTGGTATGAGCAAGGGAGAACATTTGATGGTGGTAACAGAAACTCACCTATCAATCTATAGTAAAAAATATAAGTCGTTACTATAAACAATCTTAATGGTACATGTTTCACCTTTTATAGACTATAATGATGTATATGACAAACTTTAGTATAGGTGACATTGCTATGTTGGATAAACCATTCATAACCTTGAAATTCACCAACAACAAAACAGAAGAGAGAAGAGTAGATTGGGAACCTTCATAATGGGGTGTGTTCAGCTTCTCAAGTAGAGGTATACCATGGATGATGTCAATGTCATTCTCATCATAATCATCATCATCAACATTAGAAGCACTAGTAGCAGCAGTACCAAATGTGTCAACGATCAATGCATTCATACACTCATCTTCAAATGTGTTTTCTGGCGCATGATCGTGATGCAGGAGCATCCTGGGTGTAAGGGCAATCTTTCATCACCCAAAAATATGTGTTTTTCTATTCAATAGGGCTATTTTGTACAAAGTTGCTATTTTTGGAAACTTACTATTTTTAGTAAGTTGGTTGTTTGAACTCAGAATGTTCTAATTTTCCAGGTGAAGGTTCATCTTAGTCATATAAGAATGCCAGTTGAATTTCATTGCCAGATCATCTGTATTGACAAAGTTATTAAGGATTTACTGTTGAGATTTTAGGGTGCAAAATTTTTGAGCTCAATTTTTAGGACCTTAGAGGCTCTAGATCAAGGTCGAACCCCCGGCTGAATTTCGCTTCGTTAGTTAGGCACTGTAGATCGCAATCTCCCATTTACGAAAAGTGGTTATAATAGCCAAACAGAGCTACGATTCAAAAGTTATGGCTTCCAAAAGTTGGGCTATCTAATCTCATATTTTGTAAATATTTAAAGTCGACCCTTTTGTAATAAAAGTGAAAAATAATTAAATGCTAAGGGTAGTCGGCCTTAATGGCTAGATTTCTGGAACCTTCTCGGGCGGTGGAAATTGCCTATATAAAGA
>MU218418.1:37651-67707 GCA_018584345.1 Thuja plicata | reverse complement strand
CACCCAAACCTTGGAAACAAATGAGATGCAATCATTGACTTGTGTATCTTGTTTATTTTAAATTGCATGGCGGCCATAAGGGTGAGGAAGTAGGGGAGGATGCCCTAGAGATAATAAGGATTATACTCTCAATACTCTAGAGGTATTGGTACTTAAAAAAACTCATATGTGAATTAGTATAATTCTCGTACATTTTCATTACTTGTGAATGAGTATATTTTTATACTGGTTATGGAAGCATATTTTATTTATTTCTTTAAGTTAAGATAAATTTTTAATTTTTAATTTTTTTATTTCATAGGATCATTAAATCGTTTCATTATACATCTTTTACTAGTTATACGAGGTCAATGACCAACATTTTTTCTTTAATTGTTTCTTCAACTTAATTTTAATGTTTTTGTTATAATTAAGTAATCCATTTTATTCACCTTTAAAATAGTTTGGAATGGGAAAAAATCAAATTAGGTTTAGGGTTAGCATTAAATTCTTTTAGTGTTCAATTATTTTTTTAAGTTTGGAATTAGGATCACATGTAAATTTGGCTTTACTAGATTATACAAGTTAAAGATAACATTTCAAGAGACCTCTTGAAACATTAATTCAAAAAAAATATCACATAATTAAATTTGAAAGAATTTTATAATCATAATGTAAATTTGGGTTTACTATTATGTAGTTTTTAAGTAGTTTATGGTTATCATTCAATTTAGTTTAGAATTATAATTAGGGTTTAATTTGATTTAGGGGTTTTTCAGTTTGGTATAGATCTAGGATTTTAGGATTTAGTTTAATGTTTAATAAAGTGTAGGGTTGCAATTAATTTTAATGTTGTGCTTGATTTATTCAAATTCTTTTAGTGTTAGTATTAATACAATTTTTTTAGGGTTAGGATTCAATTTGGTGTAATGTTCAATTAGATTTAGGGTATAATTTTTTAGAGTTAAGCATTATAGTTAGGGTTTAAGTTAGTTGAAGATTTAAGTTTAATTAATTTTAAAATTAGGGATCCCATTTGGTTTAATATATAAATTAAACAATAAACTAATAACAACAAAATAAGCATTAAAAATTACAATGCTCCAAAGGAATGCACTCTAAAGAATGTCATTGTTTCATGACAAGATGAAAACAATTTGCTAAAAAGATCTTATCAACTATAAACTAGAAAACAATGAGGTAGTTTCTACAACATTGTAAATACATTTTATTAAAAGTTAAAATTAAAATTAAAATTATATTACGAAAAAAATTTAGAAAGTTCATAAAAACCCCTTCTAGGATAATTAATTTAATAAAATCATCTATTATTAAATTACTAAATTTTAGCATCTTAGATTTGCAATATGTACAGTAAAATACAAAATTAAAAAATTAAAAAGTAAAATGAAAAAATAAATCTACAAACTACATCTAAATTAGCTAATTTTTTGATGAATAGTTCCTTTTCTATTAATAAATATTAAAGTTACATATCCACAAAAAAGGGGTCGGGGGATATAGAAATCACCCTGCAGAGTTCACACGGCAAAGCCAGAAATGAAAAACTATTCATCAGAAAAACATAATGCCATTAGGCAGCAAGAGCAGTAGCAGAAGGTGGAGGATCTTTATCATCCGATCCCCACTTCTTAGTGAGATTGACAGGAGGGTCGGGAAGTGACCAACCGTCATCATCAGCATCTTCTTTTTCTTTTTCTTTTTCATCCGCCCTAGGCAGGGAGATAGCAAGCACCAGGCGGGGAAACTTGGAAGAAGTGGCAGGAGGCCAATCCCAGCCACGACGAGCACCAAGAGCATCAGGAGGGGCAGACTGTGCCGGAGCTGGCACCCATCCAAAAGATCGAGGAGGCGGAGAAGCCGAGCGGCGCCGCCAACCATCCCCGCCACCTCTCAGAGAGTGATGGCGGGGGGCCTGGGACCGCGGCGTGTGTGAGCAGCGCGCAGAGGAGCTACGCCCGTGGTGGTGGCCTCTGGGAGGCATGCCCTCAGTAGAAAGAGCATCCGGAGGAACCCGAGCAACAGTGCAGGGAGCATTGCCCCAATGATTGAGCAGCTCCTGCAGGTGAGCCACTTCCAGAGCCACTTTATTGGCTTGCACTTGAATCTGCATAATAACATTATTACATATAGAAGCTTTGTTGAACATAGCAACATTTGTATCAAGAGAGCTGTGAGAAAAAATAATAGCATTTCTATCCTTCCAAAGATTAAACAAAATCTCCATCCCGAAAGTATGCCAAATTTGGGTAAACTTGGAGGGGAGTCTGGGAGAGTCTCCTAAGACAATCATATGCCAAGAGAAGGGCTAAGGCCGAAAAGGCTTGAAAAAATCATGAATCCACTGCCAATACTGTTGAGCTCTCCTACAGAACCAAAAAATGTGCAAAAAGGTCTCAGGGTGCCCGCAAAAAGGACAACGAGGATCATGAACTCCCAGATGTTGGAGTCTAGGGCCAACTGGGAGACCTTGAAACAAAAGACACCAAGAAAAAAGAGCCATCTTGGGCTCTGTAATGGTAGTCCAGATGGTATGAAAATGAGAGCTCAAGTGGGAAGTGGCCGAATTGAGATGCCATCTCTGGTTAAGGATATCCACCATCGGAAGATGCGAGGATAACCACCTATACCCAAGCCTTGGTTTGTAATTGCTGAAAGGCATGGTAGGATACCATTTCCAATCCTTCCACCACGGCCTATTAGCCTGAATGCCAATCTTGTGAAGCAGATTGGTAGGAATAGCAGAAACCAAAAGATCAAAAGTCTGGCGATCAGAATGAGCCAGCCGAAATTGAACCTGCATATCCTCCCAAGATCGGAGTCCCATAGAGACTCTGGAAAAAAGATCCTTGGGAGTTCGAATGCCGCATTTGAAAAAATGCAGAGCACAAGCCCCTTGAGTTTTGGCCAAGAGTATTCCTTGAATGGAAAACAGAGGAGACCACCAAAGACTCTGCTGATTGAAAGAAAGCCCATTGCGAAAAGCATCACCATCCCATCGAAGTCAGGGCTTGATAGCTTCCCAGGCTTTCCATATGTTTTTGATGATGAAGGTACCCTAAATTTGAATAGGTTCTCTCATAGTGAGCAAGGTTTGGAGGCCAAGGCCCTTCCAGGCAGGCCGATGAACCAGAAATCTGGCAGAAATACAGTGTCTGACAAGGATTTTCCATGCCTCATCGCCAGTGAGAGCCTGAATAATCCAATTTGCATAAAGAGCAAGCCCTTGCTTCTGGGTGGAAAGAAGGCCCAGGCCTCCAGAGTCACGGGGAAGACAACAGTATTCCCAGGCAACCCTATGAACCCATGGCCATCAGCTCCAGAGGCCCAAAGAAAGTCTCTGAGCAGACGCTCAAGCTTGAGATAAGAGGCCTTGGAGGGAGCCCAACAAGAGGAATTGTATACATGGGTGGTAGCCAGCACTTTCAAACATATCTAAAACTTCCCTGCAAGAGAGAGCGGCTTGCATATCCCGTAATGCAACTTTTTCTCAATTTTAGCAAGAACAACATTCCATAATTCCACAGCAGAGCCATGGAAGGCAAAAGGGATGCCTAGGAAATGAAAAAATTCCCCATGTTGCACCCATTTCTAGTCGAAACTAGCAAGCCAAGGCGGCATAGGAAGAAAGGATTGCCTGAAACAAAGAGTTTTGCACCATTGAATGGCTGATCCAGAGGCTTGACAAAAGGTGTCCAAGCAATGCAAGGCATTGGAAATGTTCTCCTCATCCTCAATAAGAGTGAGAAAGGAGTCATCAGCAAAATGACCATTGACCAACTGGGAGGAAGAATCAGGAAGTGAAATGCCCCCAACCAAACCAGTAGAAACAGAGTTGGCAAGCAAATACCCAAAGCCTTCAGCAGCAAGCACATATAAGGCAGGAGCCAGTGGAAAACCTTGCCAGATGGATCTAAAAAGCCCAAAGGTGTCAGATTGGGCCCCATTGATAGTAATACAAGCAGAAGCGTCTCCAAATAGTATTTCCACAGATTGCAGGAAATGAGGCCCAAAACCCAGAGCTTGAAGCATAGCCAGAATGAAAGGCCACTCAATGCGGTCATAAGCTTTAGCAAAGTCAATTTTGAGGAACAGAGCAGCCTGATTGGATTGGTGGGCCCATTCCATCCCTTCCCAAACTACAATTATATTGTCAAGAATATACCTGGACTTAATCAAACCAGTTTGCTCAGGATGAACAATGAGGGGAAGGAGATGTCTGATCTTGAGAGCTAAGGCTTTAGCAACGATCTTGTACGAGACATTCAACAGAGTGATGGGCCTCAAGTTGCAGATATCCTTCGAATCACCAGATTTAGGTATGAATTTAATATTTCCTTTGTTAATTATGTTGCCTAAACTCTTGTTGTGAAAAGCTTCCAGGTAAACTTTGTGCAAATTAGAACCCACAACATCCCAGAGGTGTTTGTAGAATTCACAGGGGAAGCCATCGCATCCTGGAGATTTATCATTGGCCATAGATAAAGCCGCCTCCTTGAGGTCTGATATGGTAAGCATTTGTTCACAGAAGGCACGCTACTCAACCGCAAGGCGGTTTGGAGTAACAGAAATACAAGCCTTGAGAGCTTCATCCTGAGCAGCTGAATTGCCCTGAGAAGCAAAGACTTGCTCATAGTGCTGGACAAAGGCCTGAAGAATAGCCGGTAACTCAGTGAGGGTCTCAGATCCTTTCTTAATATTTTGAATACCAGCATTGGTATGACGAGCTTTGAGAGCCTGAAAGAACTCCTTGGAAGCTTTGTCGCCCACTTCCAGCCAATGGAGGCGGGCTTTGATTTGAGCACCACGAGCAGCATAGGCATCAGAAATTTTCTTCTCATGGCGAAGATGGGCCAGCTTAAGCTGGATCTCTGTATCAAAAGGGTTCAACGTAAGTGCTTTAGCAGCACTACGCAGAGCCTTGGTATTAGCTTCATAAGCATGCTTTCTGAAGCAGGCTAGCTGACGGCCATAGATGAAAAGAAATCTCGCAGTGCGGGCAATGGCGTCATTCCACCATTGAATCCAACCTGTATCACTATGGGGCCGAGGCTCAAGATTCCAAACTTGCAGTATGTGGGAAAGGGTGGACTTGTGCGTTAGCACAGACATGTTACGAAAAAATTGCGTTTGTGTAGCTCTCCTGGTCCAGGACTGCCAGGTAATGGAAAAGTAAATGGGGAAGTGATCTGAAAAGGTAACATCTGTTAGAGGAATGGTAGGTAGGCCTCTGTCTTCAGAAAAAGAGAAAAACTATTGAGCTGTTATCATAGCACGATCCAGTCTCTTAAATATGCAGTCAGAACCCGCTCTGAAATTAGACCAAGTATGCCAGACCCCACCCTGTTGGCGGTGGTTGGCGTTGGGATCAAAAAGGCCCAATTTATTGCGCATGTGATACCAGGCTTCTCTCTCCCCAGCTGTCCAGCGAAAAGGCAAAAGGCCCTCCTTGTCAGTGGCTAGCTCAACCATATTAAAGTCCCCACACATAACTCAAGTAGCTAGAGGCAAGTTGTCTGCCAACCAGTACCATAATTGAGATCTTTCAATAGCATCATTGGGGGCATAAACATTAATAATACCAAAGGAATGATTATGCAGAGATATCAAAATCCAGGTTACACGTTGCATCGGGTCAGATCCATGCGCAATAACACAAGAATGAACGTGAGGTGACAGAAAAGTAATGACTCCACCTTTGCCAGCTTCATGCTGAGAAGAAAAGACAATGTCGTCTGGCCATATGACACGACAGGCAGAGTTAAGAAAAAATCCCAAAATTTTAACTTCTTGTAAACACAGCACGTCCAGAGTCTGAAGTCTCTGACGGGTATCACGAACATAGTACTTTCTGGGAAGGTTAGTTAGACCTCTCACATTCCAGGATAGAAAATTCATAAAAACTCTTGCATGGCTTCCTCATCCTCTAGAGAGGAGAAGCTATTCTGCAAATAGGATGGAACAGAACCAAAGCTGGGGAGGTAGTCTCCAGAGGTGAACCGCCTTTTTTCTGGGTCTACTGTGTGTCCATTAGGACTGCGAGACCGATGCATAGCCCTGGAAGTGGGAAAAGAAGCCGCTGGCGGCGCAGGCACCACTTCTGAAGTGGGTGGCATTGTAGCAGAGCTCTTCCCCTGTGAAATAGGGTTTGAAACAATGGGTGCCACTGGTGGCGCATCAACTGGCAGAGAATGCCCAACGAGCGCATCTGGAGACGGCACAACAACACCAAAGGCTGGTGGCATCTTAGGGCTTGTGGCATTCCAGCCTTTACGCGTAACGGTGGTCCATTCTTCTTTTTTGCCAGCCTCGGTGGTTTTAACCGGCGCATCTTTAGGCGCGGGTTTCACCCGAGGGGTAACCAGTGGGCAGTCTTTTATCTTGTGCTCTGCCGATTGACACCGATAGCAGGTGTTGGGCAGATTCAAATAGAGCACCTTCTGAGAGATGGTGAGAGCACCAATCTGAATTTCCACAGTGTCCTTGAGGTCCCTAGAAAGGTCGACCTCAACACAGACCCGCTTCTGGGGACGGGCATTGAAAAACTTGTCATGTTCCATAACAATGAATTTGCCTAGGGTCTTAGCAATAGACTCAATAAATGGCCAGCATGGAAAAGGGAGGCCAAGGAACTCAACCCAAACAGGAACCCTAAGTTTTTGGTTGTCCGAGACAGTAAAATCTCGAGACCACCTCTGAAAAACTAAAAGGGAAGACCTAACAGTCCAGGGACCACGGTTAAAAACCGCGTCCGCCTGGGAAGGGTTAGCAAACCGAAAAAGGAAAAAACCTTTGGTAAGGTTTTGCACTCCGTCAAGACGGACCCCATGAGGGGTCCAGCTCTTGTTGACCCAATCCTTGAGGATACTTTCTGGAGGAGTACGACCCACAAAATATCCAATTAGCATATGTTTCTCTAACCATTCACATGCAGAATCAAATTCTTGAGGATTAAGGATAATATCAGGGTTACCTCGTGAAAGACCTTCGGGATGAACTTGCGGGGACGTTTGTTCAGAGGAGGCGCCATGGCTGTCCGAAGCTTCAACTCGAGCACCAGCAGTAACTGCTGGTCCAAAGTTGGCCGGAGCCATACTAAAGGCTTACCCTAATGCAAAAAATATCCTGCAGTAAATGCGGTATGACAGATGGATGGCTCAGAGCGGAAACACAGAAAGAATGCTGTACACAAAATATCTCATTTAACTTTCTATAAGTATGAATCTAAATTAGCTAATTTGACCAAATCACCAAGTGATAAACTAATAATCAAACAAACAAAAAACATTTTAGTACTCTAAAGCTCGTCTAACTTCACTAATTTGAACAATCGTCAATTATGAAATCGCTTGTTTCATTACCCTACAATTCGCATTGCAATAAAATATATAAATAACTTCACTAATTTGAACAATCCTCAATTATGAAACCACTTGTTTCATTGACCTACAATTCACATTGCAATAAAATATATAGATAGGCACAAAAACATATTTAGAGGCACTCACTCCAAAACCTGTCTAGGGAGACCTTTTCTTGCAACTCGTTAATTTATTTGTGCTAGGTCCCTCTTCAAAGTTATTTAAGAAAGATTCAAAAACCAAAGAAAATGTAAACTCCCTCTGCCAACTCAGCATAAGACACTTTAAAGAATTTTTTTTTTTAAAAAAAATGTTTACATTGACGATTGATGCCATTGTAGGAAGCCCTCTGGCTTAATTAGATTTCTATGTCTATGATGTTTCTCAGAATCCCACACCATATTCTAACTATATTCATTACAGTACACATAAAATATATGCTTCACCATAGAATATATTACAATATTTATATATTTTGAATAAAAAAATAATTTAAATATTCCTTTTTTTTAAAGTAAAAGGTGGAGTCGATAATTTTTTTTAATATTAATTCAAAAGTTTACACCTCTATTGAGTGTGGGAATTGATAGGAAAGAATGGAGGGAAGAAAACCTCCAGTCTCGCCCAGATCTTATAAAAGATCAAAAAAGAAAGCAACTTTCTATTAAGAAACTAGAAAGAACCCCCATGAACCTACATACATCCAATATAGAATCTTCTCAGAAGAAAAGGACAAAATAACATGGGAAGATGATGATTTCATCACCGAGGAAGTCAGGACACTGTCCAAAGTATCCAAGACACAGGACCAATACTTCAATATGAAGGTTGATTCCAAACCCCAAGTTGCATAATCGACATGAGAGAACCATGAAGAATGTTATGATGCCAGAAACAATATATCATCTCCAATATATCCATCCTGATGTACTATGATAATACAAATGGCCAAGTAATCTGAAAGTAACGGCTCAAAGAATCAATCAAGCGAGCATATTCCTGCACAATATAAGAAAGCCCACCATCCTGCAAGGCATTCCAAATCACAGCCAAAGGATCTTTGTAACAATTGTTAGCCAAAAAATTCTATTTGTCAACCATCCCTGGTATGGGAAAGAAACCTATATGAATATCATATGTCTGCAACAGTCTAAAAAATAAGTCTTCATCGTAAATGTCATCAACCACAATCATTTGTGAGAAATCATAAACAAATTTGGAATCCAGAGAAAAATCCATCATAAAAATTAGGAATCGGGGATTATACCAAGTGTGAAAGAGAGTTTACATCCACTTCTTGAAGTGGAGATGGATCATCAAAAGCCTTGTTTTCTAAAAAAGTTGCAACCATATTTACTTCTCTAAAACAATGTTTGATTTCAAAGGTTTGAAAAGATGTTAAGTTTTCTAAAACCAAATCTAGCCTATACCTTAGTTTCCATGAGGAAGTATTTCTAGAGGATACTATATTATAAACCACCATTGAATTTCCTTCAATAATGATGTTAGGTATATTCATGGAGATTGCAAGAGAAAGACCAAGGATAATAGCTTCTATCTCCAACACATTAATTGAATCTGAGGTAACTTTTTACAAACTACTCTAATGATGATCCCATCAGAATTTCTCAAAATATCCCCAACTCTGAAGATGCTCTGATTTCTCCTAGAGGCACCATCATAATTCAATTTTACAAAACTGGATGGAGGAACAGACAAAGTAGTTGATAAACAGAAAGAGGAAGCTGAAGTAGAAGATTGACATCCATGAGGTGGCATGGATTAAAGAAGAGGCCATAAATGAAAAAATTCTACTTAGTAAAACTTCTCTTTGTCTTGATCAACTTTGTATGATATGAAAGCATGACTTCTGAAATAGACTTCTCTATTTTTCCAATCATCTCTATCTATGAAGTAGGTTTGTCCTAAAATACTCTTTCATTTCTTTCAAGCCAAATATTCCAAATGACTATAGAAGGACTCACCTCCCATAGAGGTGCAAATGTAGAAGATTTATATAATAAGGGCCAAGCTTTAAATTGATCACAAAGATTAGGCCCAATAGTCTTTGACTAGCCCAACCTATGAATAAGCCAATACCAACAATCAAGGGCAAAAGGACAGTGAAGGAATAAGTGGTCATAGGTTTCCATAAAGTATCCGTGTAAAGTGCAAGGAAAAACAACAGTGATCCCCAATCTATCAAGTCTGACACTAGTGAGGACCCTATCTTGGATGGACATCCAAGCAAAGGCACCTGCCTTAGGAAGACATGTAGATCCCCATAATAATTTTACAGGCCAAGAATCAGAAGATTGATTGATAAAATTTGAGTCATAACAAAATTTAACCTTGTATTGACCAGAACGAGATCCTAGCCAAATAAGTTCATCCTCAAGGGGTAAAAGTAGAATAACCCTAGAGCAGAGTTCCCTCTGAAGTATTGCTGCCAAACTTGAAATAGTATTTAAGCGGGTAATGTCTTCCCAAGTTGCAAGACCATCTTGAATATCTAGATAATGGCATACACTGTCACCCAAAACTTGTTTAAGACAAACATCTAAAGGGTGCTAATCCTGAATATGAGACAACGGTGTGTGTCCATTCCATGAGTCCTCCCAAAATTGATCTTTTGAGCCATCATGTATTAACCAAGAAAGTGAAGGTAGTATAAGGTGTCGACAAGATACCATAAAATTCCACATGGTAGACCTCCGAGGTAAAACTAAGGTTGTAAAAATTCTTTCCCTTTCATTAGAGTCAAGTTATTTTGATCTCATAAGTCTGGCCCATTTAGAATTTGGGTTTTGATATAGTTTCCAAAGAAATTTAGAACCTAGTGCTTTATTTTGCAAATGTAGATCCCTTACCCCTGCTCCTTGGATAGACTTGGGAGTACAAACCTTACTCCAAAAAAGGAGGGGTAATGTCTTTTTCTGAGATACATTATCCTCCTGGAAATAAAATCCCTCAAGATGGACTGAAGTTCTTCAATTGACTTCTTAGGTATATTTAATACTAACATCAAGTAAACGTAAATGACATTCAATACTGATTTAATCATAAGTAACTTTTTAGATAAGGTCAGCCACTTATGCTTCCATGAAAAAATCCATTGGGAGATTGCAGAAATAATCTTATCCCCAAAAAGATGTTTTTCTGAACTATAATAGAAAGGGACTGCAAGGTATCGACAAGGAAACTCCCTGAAAGAGAAGCCCCAGAAGTTAAGAAAACTATGCTGAACTAAAGGGGTAATATTTAAGAAAAATATTTTTGATTTTGCGAGGTTTAAATTAGTTTGCCAGATGCCATGGATTAGTCATCTATGATATGTCTGATAACTCAAGCTTGCATAATGGTGGCTTCACCAAACACAAGAGTGTCATTCACAAAGAGATTATAAGTATAGGATTCACTAACATCATTAAAGGATATACCTTTCCAAACCCCCGCTTGTATAGCATTTCATATGGATCTACTAAGTCCCTCCATTAAAATGAACAAGAAGGGGGAAAATGGGTGCCCTAACAAATACCTCTAGAGTATGAGAAAAAACCCCTAGGGATCCATTAATGATAACTAAGAATGAAGGAGATGATATAGAAGCATGTATCCATTTCACCCATTTTTTGTGAATACCAAATTTAGCAAGGACCACGAGAAGAAAATCCCAATCAACACGATCGTAAGCTTTCATCATATCTAGCTTGAGAACCATAGTGGATTTATTTTTTTATCGAATGGAATGTAAGATTTCATGGTCCAGAATGGCACCCTCGAGAGTTTCTCTGTCAAGGACAAAGCCCCCTTGCTCTTCATATATAATTTTAGGAAGGATTTTAGCCAACCATACAAAAATGTCTTTGGTGAAAATTTTGTATAATGAGTTGCAAAGCGAGATAAGATGGAAATCTGCAAAGGATTGGGGTTTATCTATTTTGGGAATGAGGGAAATCCAAGTATGATTAAGCTCCTTTAGCATAGTTTTATGAGTTCTAGCCTCCTTGAACGCAAGTAAAATGTAATTACTCATGAAATCCCAACATTTTTGAAAGAAGAGCATGGTGATACCGTCTGGTTCTAGAGCTTTGTCTGGGGCCATGGAAACAACAATTTATCTAAGCTCAGCTAATGTAAAGCGAGCCATAAGCATAGAATTATCTGCCTCAGAAATACAGTTGGGGATAGAGTCTAATATAGAATGTGAACAATGAACATACTATTTTGTTAACAAATTTAAGAAGGAAATACCTTCAGCAGCAATATCACTTTCATCTTCTAGTTTTCCATTTTAATATTTAATATAAACAATTTTGTTTCTAAGATGTGTTAGTTTTGTTTAAGCATAGGAAAACCTTTTGTTTCTATCCCCATTTGCAAGCCAAGTCTCTCAAGATTTTTGTTTCCAATAAATCTCTTCTCTCAAAATTACTTCCTCTACATTATTTTTAAGTTCCTTTTCTAGAGCATATGTTTGAGCACCCACGTCATTTTGAATAATAAAGTCATTAACCACAGTCAGTTCTGATTGTAATATAGTTTTCTCATGAAAAATGTTCTTGAAGGAATTAATGTTCCAATCTTTGATCTTTATTTTTAGCAACTGTAATTTTTTGACCAATCTATATATTTGAGTTCCTTTCATGTAGGGAGAATATAGCCACCAGTGTTTCAATAGAGGAATGAAGTTTTTGTCTTAGAACCACATTGGTTCAATCTTAAATGTTCCTTTTCGATGAGATGAGGATTTGGTAATTGCAATAGAATAGGAAAGTGATCAGATCCATAGACAGGTAAAATAAGGGAATGGTAATCTATTTCAGACTAGAGCCATAAATCAGAAATAAGAAACCGATCCAGGTGCTCAACAATGTTATTAAAATCAGCTCAGTTGTTCGTCCAGGTGAACTTTCCCACCTTGGGAGAGACATCAAGGAGATTATTATCATGAATGAATTGATTAAAATATGACATCACCTTAGGAGAGGGAAGAATCCCGCCACATTTCTCATCATAATTTAAGACAGCATTAAAGTCTCTCCCCAAGATGATCAACTCCCCCTGGAGTGTGTGTATCAAATCACCGAGAAGAGTCCATAGCTTGTATTTGTCAACAATAGGAATAGGGCCATAAATGTTTAATAACCAAAAGGACAATCTGGTTGAGAAGCTCTCAACAAAGGAGAGCATCTAATATTTTCCTGATGTAATTTGTTCCAAAGACACCTTAAGTGGATCCCATAAAACTGCAGGACCCCCCGAAGCACCATCAGAGGGGGAGGTCTAGTGAGCCAGTTTTTGTTAGGAGAATTTAAACCCCTAACATTCCAAGAAAGAACTCTCATGGCTTCAAAGAGGAAGTCTTAGCTCCTTCCTTTCTTGAGCATTAATTGATTTCACTCCTCTAGCATACTCATGTTGGAGGCTTCTTTTAGCTTTGGCAACCCTCGTTGTTGGAGGACTAATTGAAACTTTCTTTTTTCTTTTCCGATGGATAGCAAATGAAGAGGGTACTGTTGATTGAATCCCAACATTTAAATAGTCTTGCTAAAAATTAATTTAAATACTTTTATAATTGTTATATTTAAGTAAAAAAAAAATGTAGGAATTTCTTTAAAACTTTTTTTTAACAATATTTGTCTTTAATTTGATAATTATATTTTGAAATATAAATTTTAAGTTTTGTTTATTTTATTTAGATTCAAGAAAAATTATTATTATTAATTTTTAATTTATTTAAAACTATTTATTCAATAGTTATATTAAATAATAAAATAAATATTTTTATCATTCTATATTTTATCTCTTTATTCATTTATTTTTACTACGATGATTAAACTTTTTCTCGAATTAAAAGTTTGCATAGGACTTAAACAATCATATGAGGACTTGGATAACCCTGTAGCATAAAAAAAAAATCTTCTTGAAACCTCATCTTTCTCAAAAATAGAAACTTAAGCCCTCCATAAAACCTTCCCCAAGAAACATGAAAATTCATTTTTTATCATTAGATCAAGATAATTTTATTTTTACTAAACTTTTAATTTCATTTTAATAACTCTTATTTCTTCTCTAGTTTTTTTTGACCTCAAACTATTCACAATAATGATTCCTTATAACTTTGGCATTACCTGAACTTATCGTGATACAAAATTTTGTAAAAAACTTTATAAAGTTTTTGTATCTTGTTTTCAACGATTTCGTACATAATTAGAAATATAGATCTATCAAATATTTTTACTAACAGGAATTTGTCGGTGATTTTTTTTTTCAAGTCAATCCTTTGTTTTAATATATTGAGATGTATGGCAAAGGAAACCCTTAAATTTGTTAAATTTTGGTGGGTTTATAGTTGCATGTGAAATTCGTTTGTTTAGCTTAGTATTTTAAACAAATGACGTCAAGATCCTCAAATGTGTCTTTTGGTGGATTTGTATCTCTATGTTTATGTCAGCAGGTCCATTGGTAGTGTTCAGAGCTCTTTGGAATATTTTGATTTCACATAGTTTTGTGACAATTACATCTTTTCTTGTTCTTCTTTTCTTTAGAGTATAAAAACATTGTAATATTATTATTATTTTATATAGTGAATATGATGGGTTTTTCAATTGACTGCTTTTTTTTTCTAGCTACTCTGTTATTTTTCTTTCTGATTGATCTATGCAGTTGTAGTTGTGAATCTAACACTAGAACCTCTCGCTTATTTATAATTAATAGATTTTCCTCAGATTTTTTTTCCTTATGACATGAATAATAATTCTTTTGCTTGTGACATGAATGACAAAATGCTTTAATATATTTGTGACATGATTCATTATTCTTATGCTTGTGACATTTTATAATATTAGATATTAAAAATAGCCCACAATCTAAATGTCTAACTATACTATAATCTTGTTTACCAACTTTATCAAAGCTAGTAGAACTAGTTTTTATGGCTGAACAAATTTTAAGAACTCTCTACCTTTGAAAAAAGTAGGCAACATAGAATAGAAATCATCCAAAGCACCATGGTGCAACTAATATTTGACTTATAAATTGTTTTCACAATCAAATGCTCACAATAACTTGTTGTAGTTTGATTGCATTTAGTTTTACCTTTTTTTTTTTAACTCATCTTGCAATTCCTATTAAATAAACAATTTTTTTACCATTTGAGCAATGAAAACATAAATGTTTTCAAACCCTCATGGACCACAACTTTTTAAAATTTTCTTAATTTATTTAAGTCACGATCTAAGTTGGTATCAACAAATATTTACATCCACTACCTCTAATGTTTGTATATCCATTATCTTTATGTTTATATCTCTTTGAGCTTGATTATGTTGAGAAATTTTGATGCAAGGAGGGTTAATACTCAGGGCCAAGGGCACTCCCAAGTACCAAACCAGCTTGCAAGTACACAATACGAAAGCAACAACACAAGAAGGAGAGAAGAAACAACAAATATATTTTGTTCATTGATCAAACTCATTACATGTCGGGTTGTAAGGCCTTCCCGGTTTTGGCCATATACATTCAAAGAATTACAAAATGATCTTCAAACATACAAGGTCACAGACCTGCCTTTCAATGTCTTAACTTAATCTTTTATCAGACTCTACTATCCTCCAAGAATTGCCTCCTAAAACTAAGAACAAAGAAACAAATAAATATAAGAGTCCACAAAAGAGGTCAGCGCTCAAATCCCAAAGAGAGACTCATATTTAGGTCCGCATAGATCCCAATGAGAGGCCCCACATTAATTACGCTGTGGAAATTATATGTAGAAGTCGACCAAATCAGTATAAACAACTCGGGAAGAGCATCACTGAACAACAACAATCACTCGGTGAGGCAATACCCGAGCAACAACAACGACTCGGTAAGAACATAACTGAGCCATAAAAACCAACTTGGTGAAATAATAACTGAGAAATAGAAACCAACATGGCAAGACCCATTGATAAAGCAAGGCAGAAAGAGTACCTAAGCAATAGGATAACCAATCACCTCACTGAGTAGTCTCCAAACAAGCTAAAAAACAAAAGTAAACATATTTTTTGGTTGAGTAGGATTGCCAAGGACCCAAGATGCTCCTTCATCAGACACATGGGGTTAAAACAAATGATTCCCCGAATCATGTATCAGGTCCAACCTGAAATGAATCTAACTTAGATTGAGAAATCCAAGATGAGTCCTCAATCAGTCTGTTCTTCCATTTTATCAGGTACTCCATGTATTCCTTTCCTCTTGTACTTCTGTTGACTCTCTATTTCAAAATTTGTTCAACTTCCTCTATCTGTTTCTTAGGATAATCACTCAGTACTGTCACATTTTCATTAGGTTCATGATATTCATATAAGTTTGAAATATTGAATATAGGTGATATATCCATGTCATCAGGTAAATCCACTTCATAAGAATTTCCACTGTCAAATCTTCTTAGTATTTTGCAAGGAGCAAATTTATTCATCTTCAATTTACCATATGTTCCAACATGAAATCTGTCTTTCTTCAAATGAACCATTACTATATCACCAACTTCAAAAGTATTATGTCTTCTTGATCTATCTGGACTATCCTTGTAATTCTGATTACTTTTATCCATCTTTTCTTTTACATCCTCATGCAATGTCTTCATGAACTTAGCAAACTTTTCTGCTTTAGCACTTCTTTTCTCTTCTCCAGCAATATCTCTCAAGTCTGATATACCTCTCGGTTGTGTGCCATGAAAAATCTCAAAAGGTTTCTTTCTAGTACTTCTATTTACTGAACTGTTGTATGAAAACTCTGCTTGTGCCAACATCAAATCCCAATTACCTAGTGTGTCTCCAACTAGGCATCTCAACAAGTTGCCCAAACTTCAGTTTACAACCTTTGTTTGTCTATCAGTATGTGGATGAAATGTAGTACTATACTTCAACACGATGTCCAACTTCTTCCAGAGTGTTTTCCAAAAATAGCTAACAAATTTACTGTCTCGGTCAGAGATGATACTCCTTGGTAATTCATGCAATCTAACAATTTCCTTAAAGAAAAGATCAGCTATATGTACTACATCTGATGTTTTCCTACATGGTATGAAATGTGTCATCTTATAAAATCTATCCACAACAACAAATATGGAATCATTACCTCTTGTTGTCCTCGATAAGCCCAGAACAAAATCCATGCTAATATCACTCCAAGGTTTCTCAGGAACAGTAATCAGTGTATACAAACTAGCATTCTAACTTACAACTTTTGTAACTTGACAAACTCCATAGCTTTTCATAAATTTTTGAACATCCTTATACTTGACTAAGGCCAAAAATACCTTTCCTTAAGCAAACTCAATGTCTTATCAATGCCAAAATGTTTATCCAAATCACTACTATGTTTCTCCTTTATCAAATTAGTTCTCATTGAAAATCTCGGTATGCATAACTGAATACCTTTGAATAACATATCTTCCTGAATGAAATATTCTTCATGCTTACTTGATTGATTTGAATTAGGTGCTCTGCACTCTCTCTACTGCTCAGAAAAATCATGGTCATTTTCATACAAATGCTTCATGTCATCAAAACCAAGAACCTTAATTTTCATTTCAGCCGAAAAAGATCTTCTTCTTCTCAATGCATCAACAACACAGTTGGAAAATCCACTCTTATGCTTTATCACAAATGTGAAACTCTACAAATACTCTACCCATTTCATATGTCTCTAATTCAACTTATTTTGACTACCCAAATATTTTAAAGCCTTATGATTAGTATACAAAACAAATTCATTTGGCATTAATTAATGTCTCCACTTCTTCATAGCTTGAACAATAGCATAGAACTCTTGATCATAGACATAATATTTCCTTTTAGCATCATTCAAATTTTCACTAAAGAAAGTAACAGGTTTACCTTCTTGAGTCAACACAGCTCCAATTGCACTTCCACTTGCATCACATTCAACTTGAAATACCTTATTGAAATCAGGTAAGGCTAACACAGGCAATTCAGTAACCTTCAGTTTCAAAGTCTCAAAACTCTTCTCAGCTCCATGTGTCCATTTGAATTCTCTTTTGTCTCCTCTCATTATCTCAGTCATAGCGTTACAAATAGAACTAAAATTTCTGATAAACTTCCTATAAAAACTTGCCAATCCATGGAACATGATCTTACCTCACTGACATTCTCAGGTGTAGGCCAACTAAGTATAGCTTCAACCTTCTCAAGATCCATCTTTAGACCATTAGCTGAAATCACAAAACCCAAATACACAAGTTCTTCTTTCATGAAGGAACACTTCTTCAAATTTATTAGCAACTTTTCCTCTTTTAATCTATGGAATACTTGTCTTATATGCATCAAATGCTCTTCTCTAGTCTTACTGAATATCATAATATCATCCAAGTATACAACCACACATTTATTCAAGAATTTCTTCAAAACTTCATTCATTAACCTCATAAATGTACTCAGTGCATTAGTTAAACCAAAAGGCATAACCAACCACTCATACAAATCTTCCTTTGTCTTGAAAGTAGTCTTCCATTCATCACCTTCTCTGATTCTGATCTGATGATATCCACTCTTCAAATCAATTTTGGTAAAATATTTTGCTCCACTCAAACAATCCATTATATCATCCATTCTCGGTATAGGAAACCTATACTTTACTATGATCTTATTGATTTCCCTTGAATCAGTACACATTCACCATTCTCCATTCTTCTTAGGTGCTAACATAGCTGGTACTACACATGGACTCAAACTTTCTCAGATCAAACCCTTGTTCAATAGTTCATGAACTTGTTGGTTAAGCTCTTCATTCTCGGTTGGTTTTAACTGATGTGGTGCCTTGTTTGGTAAACTAGCTCGAGGAATTAGATCCATACAATGAATGATATCTCTCATTGGTGGAAAACCATCAGGAACATTATTTGAAATGATCTCCTTGTACTCAGTGACTAACTTCTTAACTTCTGTAGGAATTTCATCTTATGTATTCCTACTCAGTTTGTTAGGAATCAAAGCATAACAAATATCATTCCTTTTCAAATCCTTAACAAACGGTCTACCTTCCATCAAACAAACTTTCACAGATGTACATATCTTACCAACAGACTCTTCAACCAAAGGTAATAAGATTTGTTTCTTACCATAAACCCAAATAGAATATCTATTCAATCTTCCATCATGTATAGCATGTCTATCATATTTCCAAGGTCTATCCAACAAAATATGACAATAATCCATAGGCATAATATCACACAATACCTTATCATAATACTTTCAAATTTTCAGATTCACAAATCATTTCTCACTCACCATTAATGTATGCTCATCCTTGATCTATGAAATCTAATAGGGCTTCAGATGCTTCATTCTTTCTGGAACTTCAACTTTGTGACCATTTCCTCAGATGCTAGATTCTCTAAGCTTCCACTATCAACAATTACCTTCCAAACTTTGTCTGCAACTCTACATCTAATCTTGGACAAACTTTTCCTGGTAGGATCTTGCTTATCTTTCTCACTCCGTAGTATTCTTGTGTTCATTATATTTCCTTCCTTCTTAGGTTCATTCAGTGACTCTTCTTGCACCAAATCATTTCTTCTACTACCAACTTTCTTTCTTGCATGTGTACACTCAAAGGATTTATGTCCTTCCTCACCACAATTGTAACAAGTTACTTGGAATCCTCTTCTTCTATAACCACCTTGGGAGTAATTGCCTCTTCCTTGGTATGAACTTCCACCTTTCCATTTAGCCTTTCGTTTGTCTTGAGATGTGTCTGAAATTGACTTGTCTAGTTTAGATCTACTATTTTCACCATGAGATCTACCTCTTCCTTTAGGGAATCTACCACCTCTGGCTCTTTGTCTTTTTTCATATCTTTTCTTTAATTTCTCCTCGGCTTTTAGGGAAAATTGATATGCCTCCTCAATGATTTTCATTTTGACCAAGATGATTTCATCTTGTATAGAACTTCTCAATCCATTAAGATATATTGCTACTCTTTCCACCACATCTTCAACTTGTCCAAATCTGATGTCCAATCTATAGAATTATTTAGTGTAATCTTTTACAATCTGTCTTTCTGTTTCAAACTTTGCATTCGCCTAATCAGGTTAATATGATAATCACAAGGTAGAAACTTTCCTTTCAATTTTTTTATCATCTTATCCCATACCTTGATTTTTTCTTTACCTTTCTTCTTTCGATCCAATTGCAGATGTTCCCACCACAAGGATGCATGACCTTTCAACTTTGTACTTGCAATCTTTACTTTCTTTTGCTCTGATACATTATCATATTCAAAGTACTTTTCCATCTCTGTTATCCAATCTATCAATTCATCAAAATCCAACTTTCCACTATACTCAGGAGGACTAAACTAAGGTGTTGACTTCAAACTTGTCAATGCTCACAGTAATCTCTCTTCTTCCTAATCCATAATAGGTGCACGTGCAACTTTTCCTTGCACTTCCTCCAATTCATCATCACTAACATCTTCAAGATGTCTTCCTCTGCGCTGGGCTATTTCAACAACTTTAAATCTTGCATCCATATGTCTAAGCATATCATCTAGACCTGGATCTACATTTCCTCTCCCACAAACTATCTTGAATCCCTCTGCAATTGTAGGTCAGATCTCAATCTTCTACCCGAGAACAATATCAACCAACTAGGTTAGGGTTTACAAGAAGCAACTTAGATCTAACCTTCACTTTGATACCGCCTAATGCAAGGAGGGTTAATACTCAGCTCCTAGGGCACTCCCAAGTACCAAACCATCTTCCAAGTACACAATATGGAAGCAATAACACAAGGATAGAAGAAACAGAAGATATGTTTTGTTCATTGATTAGGTTTCGGCCCTATACATTCAGTGAATTACAAAATGATCTTCAAACATGCGAGGTCACAAACCTGCCTTTCAATTTCTTAACTTAATCTTCTATCAAACTCTACTATCCTCCAAGAACTGCATCTTAAAACTAAGAACAAAGAAAAAAATAAATACAAGTCCACAAAAGAGGTCAGCGCTCAAATCCCAAAAAGAGACCCAGATTTAGGTCCACACAGATCCCAATGACAGACCCCACATTAATTATGCCACAAAAATTAAATGTAGGAGTTGGCCAGATCAGGATAAAGAACTAGGGAAGAGCATCACCAAGCAAAAACAATCACTCAGTAGATGACTTGGTAAGAACATAACCAAGTCATAGAAAACCAACTCAGTGAAAGCATAACCGAGCAACAAAAACCAACACACACCGAGACCTGTCGGTAAAGCAAGACAAAAAGAGTACCCAAGCAATAAGATAACTGAGCACTTCACCGAGCAGTTTCCAAACAAGCTAAAGAATAAAAGTAAACATATTTTTTGGTTGAGTAGGATTGCCATGGACCCAAGATGGTCCTACGTCAGACACCTAGGGTAAAAATAAATGATTTTCTGAATCATGTATCATGTCCAACCTGAAATGAATCCAACTTAGATTGAGAAATCCAAGATGAGTCCTCAATTAGTGTGTTCTTCCATTTTATCACATACTCCATGTATTCCTTTCCATTCCTGATTTAACTCCTTCAAAATTTTCAAGAATGAGCCCTTCATATGAGAACGTTGAGTAGAGGATGAAGTAGAAGGGTCATCTTTTGCCATGTGAGTAGATGCCTAAAAAGTAGTTGCTTCTCTCTTTCTTCTTTTAGCTTTCATGTACTCCAACTCCTTATGAAATTTCTTCCAGCTTTTTGTTCACTTGATTTTGATTAGATTTTACATTGGCCAAAGCCAACAACATTCTTATTAAATTAAAATGTTATTTTTTTATTGATAACTAATTTCTTGATTAATATATTCATTTTTTTCCTATTTATTGATTTCCTTTAGAGCTATGAAAGTTTTGGACTAATACTCTAACAATTCACATACCTTTTTTTCTTTTGCATAGCCCCATTATTTTATTATCTCTGTCAATTTTGAATCATTTTCATCTCTCGCATTTCTTATACTTATATTTTCAAGAGCTAATAGAACTATTTCATTTTTAGTGTTAATCCATCTTTTCTATAAATTCTTGTCCCCTCTCTTCTATGGATACATTAAGGTGTCATGGGTCGTCTTCTCCCTCTCATTATTGTTTTTTGGTCACATTATTGTATTGTATACTTTTTAAGAATTGAATTCTCTAGCTTATTTCTAATGTAATTCAAGTTAACTACCTTATCCTTCAAGTAGTTGAATTCCTCTTGACAAATCTTAATGGCATTGTCAATAATATCCTATTCATTCATAATTCATGATGTGCCCTCTTGTTTGTGCTCTAAAATCTATATGCTAGACATAAGTATTTAACTAAATCATCTTATTCTATAGTCTATTTTCTCAATCTTGGTTTATGGTGGATATATTAGACTTTTCGTGATGATTCCAATTCAGGGAATCAAATCCCCACCCTAAGATTTGTCTCACCTATTTTCTTTCAAACAATTTCATATCCTTATGTGTATACTTTGGCTAAATGTGTTGATTAATTATAATATTATTTTCCTTTCGGCTGAAATATGAGGAAACTTTTGGGTTAGGGAGCTTCTTTGAAATTTCATGCTGCTTGTGTTTCATAAATGGGGGAAAAAAATTCCTTGCAGATTTGTTGAGTTTATGGGTGATTTTAAATTAGTATTTTTGATTTATTTAAAATAGGAGAAAATTCCCCACTAGTCGTTAGGGAGTCCAATAACAGTGAAATTTTTATCATATTGATCCCACAATTATTATTACTAAAGGAGTCCCAAAAATGAAAACACATGTACCAATAGTTGATCACACATGTACTAATAGCCGATCATTTTTTACCCTTTTTGGTTTGTAATTGGCCCATTTGTGCACCAATATTTGGACGTTTTGTAATGAATACTAGGGCATTTGGCCACAAGTACCGACATTTTTTAGTAAACAACTATTGGTGTAAGAACATAGCGGGTATCGAGAGACACTTTGAAAAGGCCATTTTTACCACTCTGTGTTCAACGGTCTCTACCGATCCCTGAAACCTTAGCTTTAAGATCTTAACTCACATACAAAGCTACATTGAAAAAATATTGAAATCAGGCCTACAGTTTAGGATTTCTAAGTGCATGAAGTTAGCCTAAGCGGCTACTGGGACGCTCCCCTGATTTTTTTAAATAGTGTTTTGTTTTAACTTTGTGGTTTAAAAAATTCTTGCATGTTCTTTAGGACTTGATTGTAGAAAAAACTATTTTTATTAAAAATTGGTGATGGGGTGTATTATATGATAATTTTTGGGATTCAATTATAAAGTTTTGTGTAATTTTTTATATAAAATTTAATAATTACGAATGATTTGTTTATTATTAGTTTTTGTTGTAACCTAGAGAATTACTTATTTAAATTAGATACTATTAAATTATATAAGTAATGTATTTATCTATTAATTTTATAATACAATTTTTATTTTATATACAATAATTTGAGTAATTAGCAAATAATAAATAATTTTCTCCTTATTTTGATAATTTATTCATTTTAAAATTATCTTTTTGGTATTAATTATGGAGTGATTTTATTTTATTTTTTAATTTAAAAATAATGAAATATGTTTACTTTCATTTTAGTTTGTTTACTAATTTATATTATTTTTTTAAATAATTTTTTTTTTATGGGTAATGGGTCGAAGCCGAGATTTAATTATTGTTATTTGTTAAGATTAAGTAGATTTAAACCCAAGACTCTCAAATTAGAGACTCACAACTTTACCGTTGTGTTGTAGGTTGTTGCCTTTTAAAAATAAATATTTAAATATAATACTATATTTAAATTAAATTAAAAAAAAACAAATTTAATTTATATCAAATAATTAAATTTAAATTTGATGCTTAATTAAAAAATTAAATACATTTATTTATATTTATATTTATGTTTTTTTTTCTTATTTTATCTTATATTATTATGATAAAGTAATGTTTTACACATACTATGATGAAAGCGTATGATCGTGTTGACTGGAACTTTCTTCTCATGGTCCTCACTAGGTTTGGTTTTCACAGAAATTGGGTAAAATGGATCCAAGCCTACATATGTTCTCCTTCATTCTCTATTATTATTAATGGGTCCCCTAGAGGTTTTTTCTCATCTTTTAGAGGTATTCGGCAAGGGGTCCCCTTTCCCCCTTCTTGTTCATCCTAATGGTTGAGGGGCTTAGTAGATCTATAGGTTATGCTAGACATGCTGGGATTTAGAAAGGTGTCTCCTTGAATGATGGAAATGAATCCTATACACATAATATTTTTGTGGATGATACTCTTCTATTAGAAGAAGCTACCATCATGGAATCTTGAGTTATTAAATAAATCATCGATGATTATTCCATGGCATCTGGGCAGTTAATTAAGCTAGAAAAATCAAAAAAATTATTCTTAAATGTTACCCCTTTAGTTCAAAATAGTATTTCTAAATTTTGGGGCTTCTCTTTGGGGTAGTTTCCTTTCCGATATCTTGGAGTCCCCTTCTATTCTGGCTCAGGAAAATATTATTTCTGGAAAAAGATTATTTCTGCAATTTCTCAACGAATTCTGTCATGGAAGCATAATTGGCTAACCTTATCTGGCAAGTTACTGATGATTAAATATGTCTTAAATGTCATCCCAATTTATCTTATGTCATTCCTAAAGATGCCCAAGTGTTCAAATAAAGAACTCTAGTCCATCTTAAGGGACTTTCTTTGGGTTGATAATGTAACTGAAAAGAAAAAGTTACCCCTTCTTGCTTGGAGTAAGGTCTCTACTCCTAAATCCATCCAGGGTGCTGAAGTTAGGGATCTACATCTACAGAATAAAGCATTGGGTGCTAAATTTCTTTGGAAATTATACCAAAACCCAAATTATAAATGGGTTAGATTAATGAGATCTAAGTACCTTGACTCTGGTGAAATGGAAAGAATCTTTACAAATTTAGTTTTACCTTGGGGGTCTGACATGTGTAGTTTCATGGTTTCTTGTTGAGATCTCATCCTTCCCTCCCTCTCTTGGTTAATACATGATGAGTCAAAAGAACGGTTGTGGGAGGACTCATGGAATGGGCACACACCTTTATCTGAAATCTAGGAGTGACATCCCTTAGATGCTCATCTTAAACAAATTTGGGGTGACCAGATTTGTTATTATTTAGATATTCAAGATGGTCCTGGAGTTTGGAAAGATTTTTCTGTCCTAAATGTTTTTCAAATTTGGCAGCAAAACTTCATAAAGAACTTAGCTGTAGGCCTATTTTATTCTCTTTTCTTGAGGATGAACTTATTTGGTTAGGTTCTTCTTCTGGCCAATACACGCTTAATGTCAGTTATGATTCAAATTTCCATCCTTAATCTTCTAACTCTTCACATGTTAGACTTTTATGGGGATCTGCGTGTCTTCCTAAGGTGGGGGCCTTTGCCTAGTTGGCCATCCAGGATAGGGTCCTCAGTGGGCCAGGCTTGATAGATTGGGGATTACCGCTCTTTTCCCTTGTACTTTATGTAGATACTTTATGGAAACTTCTGATCATTTATTTCTTCACTGCCCCTTTGTTCTTGATTGTTGGTATTGACTTATTCATAGGCTGGGGTGGTGTATAGCTATTGGCCCTCATCCTTGTGATCACTTCAAAGCCTGGCCTTTTTGCACAAATTTTCTACATTTGCACCTCTTTGGGAGGTGAGCCCCTCTATAGTCATCTGGAATATGTGGCTTGAGAGAAATGAAAGATTATTTAGAGGCAAATCTACTTCATGGATCGAGGTCATTGGAAAAATAGAAAAGTCTATATCTGAAGTGATACTTACATATCAAGTTAAATTGATCAAGAGAAATAAGAATTTTACTAAGTGGGATTTTTTTATTCATGACAATTGGCCTCTTCTTCAGTCCCTTCCTCCGCATGGATATCGAGATTTGTGCTCAGCTTTCTCCTCTCGCCTTAATGCTACTTGGTCTACTCCTTCTAGTTTTGTGAAACTGAATTATGATGGTGCCTCTAGGGGAAATCCAGGCATTTCAGACACAGGGATTGTTTTTAGAAATTCTAAGGGGAATATTATTAGAGCAGCTTGCAAAAAGCTTCCCTCAGACTCCAACAATGTAGCAGAGATGGAAGCTCTTCTCTTTGGTCTTTCTATTGCTATCTCCATGAAGATATCTAAGATCATAATTGAGGGGGACTCAATGGTGACCTATAATATAATCACCTCTAGAAATACTTCCTCATGGAAACGAAGATACAGAATGGATTTGGTACTCAAATTATTAACATCTTTTCAATCCTTTGAGCTTAAACATTTTTTCAAAGAGACAAATATGGTTGTTGATTTTCTAGCAAATAAGGTGATTGATGACTCATTCTCACTTCAGGAAGTGGATATGAATTCTTTGTCATATTTGGTATAATCTTGATACTGCTATTTGAGACTAACTTACCATGTTGATTTATAATATTCTTAATTGTTCTTGTGTGTTTCAGATTATATTCCTGCTTCATGGATTTTATTTTTTCTATATCAGTGGTACTAATATGGATTTTAGCCAAAGGTAGAGTTTCTCTTTGTGCAGGTGCACCACTCTGGGTGTGAAATCCCCTTTACATTCTTGCACTATGTATTGAGGATCAACTATTTACATTCAGTAGGTGGATGAGAGACAACTTTCTTCTCCAGTGACATCTGCATCCCTTGGGTCCCCTTCTTCTTATACCCCCTTTTCTCTCCGATGTGAGGATATGGAGGTGCCTTCTATGCTTTTGACTACGTACGAATACCTGGACAGTTTGTGGAAGGCCTTCCTCTGGTTTTTTTGGGATTGTTGGGTCTTGGGACAATATATTTGTAATGCCTATAGGGCCTCTGGGTCCTTGATTTTCTATTTTTGGGTTATGGGTTGGGGATATTTTTCTTTAACATTGTGGGGCAATAATTGGCTCGGTTTTAACTTTGAATTCTTCTATGGCCCATGTCACCTATTTTTTATGTTTTGGAGCAAGACCAAAGGTTTTCTTTCCTCGTTCTTTCCTACCAGTGTTCTTTGAACCAGGTTTGTAAAAAAAAATTAATAAAAAATAATTTTGTGGTATATTTACCACTTTTACCAAAAAAAAAGTTAAAATTGATTTCAAAAATAATTTAAATTTATATCAATTAGTTTAGAAAACTAATACAATATTAAATAACTTTGAGTTCTTGGTTTAATAATTAACTTAAGTAATTATATTAATTTAAATTGCAATAATTGTTATTATTATAATAATATTTAAAAATATATTATTCATATTTCTATTTAAGTTTTTCATAAATATTAATTAAATATTTTGAAATATTTTACATTTAAAAATTAAATTAAATTAAATTTAATAAGAAGTGACATTTTGCTGCTTTGTTAAACTCCATTAATATTGTACACTTCCCCAATGACCATCTTCTTGGTTAAGATGATCCAGTTAGACAGATCCATATTGTGTTAATGTAGGCTTCTTGTTTAATGAGATTTGACTAGCATTCAATACAGCCTCTTAACTTACAGTATGGCTTGGAACTCTGGTAGCTGATTACTTCCAGAAAATTCTTGCCGACTTAGGAGCCCTACAAATACCTTATTGCATGGTTTAAAATTTATATGTGCTTTCTGTTGAAACTACTTACAACTTTTTTTGAAGGTTCACTGCTATTCTTTATGCTTGGAGACTCATTGCTGCACTTTATGCTTGGAGGCTCATTGCTGCACTTTAATTTGGACTAGGTATTTCCTCCTTTTCATTTTCTGAGATCATTATTTGTTCTCCCTGTATTTATCCTTTGTTTTATGTTGTACCATAACAATTATTTCCATGTGTTTCTAGTTTAAATTATGTATACTTTACACAGTTGAATTAGAAGCACAGCCCATTAGCAGAAAACTCTTAGGACCTAGAATACACTAATAATTTTTAAATAATTAGTATACTGCCATCAGACTTATATGCTTGAACCTGTGCCACGATTTCCAGCAAGCTTTCGTCACTCCATTCTTGAAGCATTTAAGAGTTGTTATCTAATGCGCTGATACTATGTATTACCTGATATCTCTTATAGCATATCCTGCAATCTCAAGCTAAAAAGAGAAAGAGATATAGGAAAAGCACAATCAATGACATTAAGATAAAGACGTGGCATAGTAAGAAAGATTCTAAAAAATGTAAAGTCATTTCAAGAAGGCTAACCAGCACCTAAACATGTTAAATATAGTAATTCATTGGAAAAGGATTTCAAGGAATCTTATGAATCCCTCCAGACCAGCAGCGCTTGATCTTTGCATGGACAAGTTTATTGAGTTGGGGTTTGTTTTGTGCTTCAAAATAAGACAAACACATTAAATACATTAACTTGATAGATGAAATTGATCAATTCATTTTTCAGTTAAATGACTTTTTAATAAGATGGTTTGACTAGTGACAAATAACTGAAACAAATAGTTGAAATAAATTACAATTTATTTATTTATTTATTTATTTTTTTTTTGGGGGGGGGGGGTTTCACTGAACAAAGCAATTACACTAATGAAAGCTACCCAAAAGGGTGAAAGAAAAAAATCTTCTTGTATCTTTATTGCAGCCCAATAACAAATCACCAATTTACTATACTAATGTGTGTTTAAATAGCCAATTTATTTATCTCAGTGCTGGCTGTATTAGCTCTTTTTGTTTTATTTTTTTGCATTTGTAGTTTTCCTATTTTCAGAAAGGAATCGGCATTCAAGGAATAATAGCCACCTCGAGTCAAGTAGACTGGATCCCTTATATGGTTTGTTTGACCATGTCTTCTTGTTTCTCCACCATTGTAACAATTTTAATTATTTTATAGAAGTCTATAGCTTTATATTGTTATTTTGTTTCATTTTTTGAATATTTTATGTTATTTATATTCAGTATACAGAGCAGAATTTACCACAAATGGTCAGAATAGCTGAATGTTCAGGCAAATATTTACAAAGATATGCATATGAAATTGGCAGTTTAAGGAAAATCAACAGGAAACACATACTTCTGGAGTTTTTTTTTAGGAGTTTGCATGGTCATATGATCAAAGAACATGAAATTAAAAAACCCACACACCGCACATAGAAAATTTCAAACATATTTGCTATAATCTGCATACATCTAAGTAACCTAAGGTGGTCTGGAAAAAACTTAAGCAGCTAGGTTCTGATTAAGAACAGTAGTAGCCTGCCAAAATGAACTGTAGAAAGATCTGCGAGGCCACTTCTCTTTTCTAGAAAGTATAAGACTATATCTGAATCATATATAAAGATTGAAAATTTATTTCTCCTCGGCATTTACTTACATTACTAAAATTTCCTTTGCATAGAAAATTCGCTATATTTATCTAGCTGAAACGCACCCTGCACTGATAATTTAAAACTCCTGTCAATGCGTTGAGAAACAACAGCCTATTTTGGGAGAATTAAGAGTCCTTTTCTTTGGAGGTTTCCTATGATCTGGTGGTTTGGTGAAACAACAATTTGTAGGATTGGTTGTTTCAACGTATGAAGAACTCTAATGAAAGGGTAATAAATGTCCCCACAAAGTCCATCATGCCTTGACCACTTGGCTCTTAATTGTGCTTAGACTACAGGGTAGAATTCACCATTTGAGACCACCCTATGCAAGTATAAGGCTATATTTGAATCATATAGAAAGATTGAAGAAATTAAAAAAAATACAAAAATCGTTCAAATAGCAGATAAAACTTTTTATTGAATCAAAATAATTATAATTTTTTTTGGCTCATGAAATCAAGAGTCAGTTTGTCGAAGAATCAACTGATGAAAAGATCAAAGATAAACAATATAAAATCTGACATCCACAATAATTCAAGAATGACTCTCTGTATTAAAGATTAAGATTAAGCTTGAATTTGAGTAGACTAATGAGTTCTATTGCCTTTCTCACTTTGAATGTATCGCTACACAAATCCTTCAGGTTTGCCCCAAATCTGCTATGATTCCTATTATTTACAACGAATAGTTCCTTAAAATCCTAAGGCATGGCATTGTGGCTATTTGCTCAACTATTTCTTGAATAAAACCTTTGCTTTTCTGCCTAGAGGAAATATATTGACATGTATCCCTATATGTGGAATACATGCATTCCTATGTAGCCCTATACGTGGAATGCATGCTTTCCCTTGATATATTAAACTAAATCATACTTTTTTGGCATATAAAATACATATGGTAAGATTTAACTTTGCCACATTTAGGTACTGGATATTTAAGCAAAAAAATTTGTTTAATTTAGGTAAAATTGTTTTATAACGCTTTTTTTTAGTGATTAGTATTAATTTCAATATTCCAATGATTAGGTACTTTCCCTAAAATATCTACAATATGTGTGGTCCACTATACGTGCAGCCATATATATAGGTAACATCTGTAAAATAGTCATTCTGGACAAGAAAACGTAGATTTTCTAATATTATTTTATGACATGTTTTCAAGATTTCTTTATAATTTTTTTTATAACATTCTTTATTTTAAATAGTTTTAAAATGTATTGTTTAAAATTGTTTTTGTTAATAATAATTTTAAAATATGTATTGTTTAAATTTTGATTTTTATATAATTAAAATATATGTATAATTATATTTCTATTTAATTAAAATAAATTACTTCATATGCAATAATTAGAATGACAAAA
>JAGRRI010081570.1:0-11473 GCA_018584345.1 Thuja plicata | reverse complement strand
TTGATATGAATCAGTAAAATCAGATTGAGAATCATTAAATGTAATTGCATCATAAAGAGGTTTTGTAAACCAAATGGATTGATTACTAGATACATAAGAAAGAATAGAAATAGAACAATCACCATCAGTAATATCATCAAGAAGGTTAGCGTTTAGAGAAGGAGGTTCGTCCTCCATAGTAACCATTTGAGTGTCACGAGATTCATAGTCTACTTTGGAGCAAATAGGAACATAATCTCCTGAAATTCATAAGGGCAAAGTGACATTGATAAATGTATTAATAATTTCATCTTTATGTTCTAAAATATTATCCAAAGAAGAATAAGTATAGGAAACATCATCAACCTGCAATATGTTAGCTTGATGAGAAAAATAGGAAGGGAGGGGATCATCACCAAGGAAAACATCAGTACAAGGGTCATCCCAAAGAGGAAAGTTATTCAAAGGATACATAATGTCACTGGGCGGAGTAGAGGTTTGGTGAGTTTGAAATGTATTTTCCAAGATATGCCAAGCCTGATGAGCCTCAATACAATCGGAGATAAGGTGATATAAGTCAGGATTTAAAGAGAAGCCAATTAGACCAAATTCTTCCTCATCTTTGAACTGCCAGGAATCCTGGTCAGCCTGAGGAGCGGTGGAAGTTGGTTTCAAATTAGGTGAAGACACAATATCCAAAAGGTGTCGAAGGTTTAAAAAATCAGACATGTGCGGCCTCCAAGTAGAATAATTTGAACTTGTAAGTTTAAGATCCAACATTAGTGTTATCATTATAAATTAACTGAAATAACATTAAATACAAGTTGCAAGATATAATGAAGAATCCAAAAAACTAATTTAACGAGATTAGTAAATATCAGTATGCCAGAAATATCAAATATACAAATAAATTTAAATTTTCGTTAAAGTGATGAAACAAATTTTAATGACAATTAAATAAGAAATTAACAATTGAATTAAGTTTATATAGATAAACTAGAAGTGGGTTTAAAATGATATAGAAAGATATTGAGCAAAAGAAAAGCATTACAGTTTAAACTATTTTTTAAGATAAGCAATTTAACAAATTTGGTTAAAAAGAATAGGAATAAATTGATAAAGTGGAAATGATTTTAAAATGATAATAAACTTCTTACACAAATAAGAAGGAATATCTAAAGATATATAATAACATATATAATAATGAAAAACTGCAACAAAGAAAATAATGATTGCCCTGCAGTAGTAAAAAATGTTAGTAATAAAGAATGAAGATGCTGCAGTTCTGCAATAATGCACTACCAGTCTGTCACTGTGCAAGGTATGAATACTATATGCAGTGCAATATACAGATTAAACCAATCAAGAGGAATCACTGTGGAAGAATAAAACAGAATAAATCAATGCACCAGGAAGATTATGTGTTGTCTAGCATGCAATCATGCATAGGAAATATATTCACAATACTGTCCACACAAAGTAACTCCCGATAATGATCTTTACTGCTGTTGCGCTGAACAAATAGAAAAAAACTTACCAAATGTAGTGTATGGAAGGAAGAAAAATGTCAGGTGAGAGAGGAGAGCACGCTGCCAGTCAAAAAAGTTGCACAGAGTTAGAATGAACAGCAAACAAATTAGTTAGAATGAGATATAATCTGCAAGAATCCTTCTGCTATGCACAAGGAGGAGGGAGGAAAAAGACAGAGAGGCAGCTGAGAATGTTGCATGAGAAGCTGAGATACAATGTTGAGAGAGTAGGTAAAGAAAAAAAAAAGGCAGTGCAAGGAAAGAAATATGTTGCGCTATGAAGGCACAAAACAAGCTATTTAAAGCTGCGCTAAGAAAAGTCTAATGTAGTGCGGTTTGGCTAGGAGAAGAAGAAAAGTCTGCTGCACCGGAGAGCTTAAAGAAAATGGTTTGAAGGCTATGCTATGTGTTGAATGAAATGATACACAAGGTAAAGTTTGAAAATTTGAAAAATATACAATGAAAAATTTGTAAAGATTAAAACCATACAAAGAAATGAGCAAGATATGAAGACAGGGGGCTGCACAAACTCTGATCCTGTGCATTTTTATATAGAATAATGAGAAATGGAGAATGATTTGAATAGAGGGTATTGATGGATATTTAAATGCAGAAGAAACATACACTAAGCTACGCAATAAATATGGATTGTGCAAGAATCATACAAGGTAAGGTAAGATAATGTTGTGCTAAGTGAGAATAACAAACAGAAGCATATATATAACAGAAGATTACTTGCTGAGATTTAAGTGACAGAATATTATAATATGCTAAATCTTATAACAAAATCCTCCAAAAGGATGAATAAGAGAACAAATGTAAATGTTAATTTATAATGAATAAGATAAAGAAATTAGAGGTAAGCATGCAACAGCAACAGAGATCTATAAACAACACCCAAACTTAATAAACAATAAATATATGTGAATGAGATATAATATTAAACTGAACCAGACATTAGAGATAGTAGAAATCTGAAAAAAAACATAGGTAAATCCTGTAGATTGTTAGAAACAGATTTTAATATAGATTTAAAGCTAAAATAGAATAAGCCAACTTGAAATCCCTTGCGGTTGCCCAACAGAGGGTGAGATTAGTGCTAAAAAACTTTGAAAAAAGAAAAGTAGAGCTTAGATTTTGAAAGAAAGATGAAGAACAGAGCCAAAAATGAAAGTCTCCAAACCTGCACAAAACAAGTCAGTACTGTATCCAGTAGATAAACAAAATATGCAAAAGATAAATTGGGTTTGGCGGTAAACCAGCCAAACCCAAAAAAAAAATTGAATTTTTTTTTTCAACAGTCTCTCAAGAGTCTCCAAAATTGGAGTGCTCCAAGATATGGTAGCTCCTTCACCTGTAAACTCAATCGAAGATTAAACCAACCTGCTCTAATACCATGTTAAAATAATAACAAAAATACAGAGAGAAACAGGAAATGTTTAATTCAATGAGCAAGAGATAGGAGATTTACCATGAATTAGCACAAAATGAGGAGCATTCACCAAAGAAAAAACAACAAGGAGACAAGATTTTGGAAGGGGGAAAAGCATAAAAAAACCCCCGTGAATAAATATGAATGGTAAAATTGCCAAGAACGAGAGAGAGAGAGAGCCAAGCTCATACAAATGAGTCACTTGAAGTGATGAAGTGCTACAACTAGTGCTTGAACTAAAGAAATGAGAAGAAAACATCTCTTAAGTAGAGATGAAAGAAGGAGTTGAAGTGTAACTCCCATGTTCATGTGAGCCACATTCATAAAGTGTGTGCCACTTATGATATTTCCTCTTAGGGAGGAATCTAAGGGATACCTTGGTTTATCCCAATAATACAACCAAGGGATTACAAATTACATAAAATGAATCACCTACATAATGCAAGTAAAGATTAATTTCTAACATGTCTTCTGAGTCTTTATCTATATCAGAAGTTATTGTTATTGTTGGCACTGAGACCTGTGGACCTATCATAGGCGCAATCTAAATTACTGGTTCTGTAGCCTATTTGGGAGGAGCTAGGGTAACTTTTTTTGTAGGTGTCATTGGTGGATAAATGTGTCTGTCCACAAAGAATTTTGCAAATGCCTTTTCAGTCTCCTTACTTATTTGTTCATACTCCTTGTTCATAATTTGTAGGGTCCTTGTCTTAGTTCAGAGATGAGGCTTCACCAGATCTAACAATATAGTCTTCTCATCATGCAAGCATACAGGAAGAAGAGTATCCAATGTTTCTTCTCTTATCCTCATATCTTCCTCAATTGCATGTCTTTTCATGATCTCTAATAAGTTTCATAACTGATCCGGTATCACTGTCTTGAGTTCAAGAACTATCTTCTTGAACTTGATCATATGAGATATGATCATAGAGCGTATCTTAGTTTTATCAATTTCTTGATACTTGTCATAGACTTTAGAAAGTGTATCTAATCTCCCTTCATTAACAATCATGTTCCTCAAAACATTTAGACTAGGTATAAATCCTACCTCAGGAGGAGCTTGAGTAATCTTAGCTTTTCTCTGAGTGTTCCTTAAGGATGGGTGATTTGTAGGTGCCTATTTTCTTCCTCTAGTCTTCTTGCTTGGTGTAGTCAATGGAGATGAATCTAACTCAATGGTGGTAGAGGGCGCAGAGGTGCTCTCTACTTTCTTCTTCTTTTGGATGTGTTCAGCTTTCTCAAGCTCTTTTGCTATCTTGGCATCTCTGGCTTTGTCGAGATCTTCTTGAGTGATTCCATGAACTTTTAGAATGTTAGATGTAATTCTAGATGCTTTCCTTTTATTATCATCACTTTGTAAGACAGTATCCACTTTATTGGTCTTCTCTTTGTAAGTGCCCCACCAAGGCTCATTAGGATCTTTGGGCACTGACAATAGAACTTGCGCATATCCTTCTAGCACATGTTCTTCAACTTCATAACCAAGAGGATGAATCAATTTGGTTCTTGGTTCAACTGCCTCCATGCATGTGCAATCTGTTTCTACCATGAAACATATGGTATCCTTGTATTTTTCAACTATCTTCTCAGATAATATGTACCTATTCTGCATTTTGATCCTGAATGTCTTTATATCCATATCCATGGCATCCCTTGCACTACTCTCTAATGTGACCTTGAGTGATATCTGAGACATTGAGGGTTTTCTCCTATCTAGGTAAAGGTTTGCAACCTTTCCAACTATATGGAAATACAAGTAGATGATCAGAGATCCAAACCTGAATGTCTTACTCCTGTCATGTTTGATGATTCGGATGTTGTCAATCAATTGACTATGCAAGATCTCACATAAGTTGTATTGAGTGTTATCCTTCACCATTCTGATAGCTGCTAGGACTGTTGCTACAGAGACACTGTTCAATCTGCTAGCTTGCTAAAATTTATACCTGAGTATCATTGTCAGAATTTTTATGTCATCTTCTTTGATAGGGTCAACTGTCATTCTACGCTTGTCACTTCTGGATAGACAAACTTGTTCAATCTGATTTTTGACATCCTTGCCAGTGGGAAAGAGTGGTCCAATCTTGGGAAGTCCAGTTAATTCATGAATTAGGTCTGTGGTGATACGCATAGGGACCTCACCAATCCAGTAAAGATCATCATGTATTCTGCTCAACAAAATCTTTACCCATTTAGGCTCATCAAACTCATGCACATTAGAATACTCGAATATACGGTTATCAATCAAGTGCGCAAATTCATCTTTGAATGTGTAGGCAAGTTTCATCATGGATGCCATATGAGTAGCTATTTTGACATCTTCTATTGTTTCCTTCTTATAGTAAATATACACGTGGATATCTTCCACGTGAACAACACCTAGTGAGGTTTTGGACAAAGCCCCTTCCACATCATCCAGTATGGATTTGAATGGATGTTTCTTGAATACAAATCTCTTCCTCTCTGCTATATCAAACACAACTGGAGTCGCCATACTTACTTGGAATTTTCTTAAGTAGGGTTTCACAAAATTTTGAAATGGCACGACTGCTAGGGTTTCATTCTAAACTTCTTATCCATTCGCTCAACTGCCAAATCTATTGTGCCTTTGTGCCTTGATGTCTAGTGCTCCAATGTTCTCCAAATTTTGTGCTCTTCGAATGAAAGTGTGAGGAAAACCGAATACTTTCTTTCCTTTATACAATCTACCACATTTAAAGTTTGCAACCATACGCAAATTACCCAGATATTTTGAAACTTTGATCTTGATGCATTTTAGACAATGCATGAATGCACATAACAATATTATGTTCTTGTAACCATGATTTCATAGGCGCATACTCAGAGGTGAGTATACCAACCGCATAGGGGTCCTGAGCTAGAATATCTCCCCCTAAGACCAAGAAGGCCTATTTAAGCAGAAGTAGAGGGTGTGTCCACTATGGATGCATCAACTACTTTGTCAACAACATTTTCCTTCTTTACTTCAACCCAAATTTTTCTTGAATCTTCATTTTCTTGAACAAACTTTACTTCTCCTTTTTCTTCAAATAGTGATTTCTTAGGTTCATCTTGCTTCTGATTTTTGGATCTACAAAACTTTGAGATGTGTCCTACCTTTCCACATGTGTGACAAATGATAGGACATTTGATGCTTTTGTTCATCATCTTGCATTGCTTTGTTGTGTGTCCATTGTAGTTACATATCTGACATCTAGTGTTCTGCAAATTCCTTTGAGGTTGATTTCTCTTATTGTTTTGATTCATTCTTCTTTGATACTGCTATGACTGAGTTTTGCAATGTATATCCCTGTGACCAAATTTATTACAAGAGAAACAATAACCATTGAAGGGTCTTACCTTTTTGCAATCTCTTTCCAAATGACCATGTTTGTTACATGCATAACAAGTTTTGTTAACTTGCTTTATTTCCATTTCTGCTTTAATCTCTTCAACATTTTCAACTTTCCTTGCTTCTAAAATTGCTTCATGAGGTTTCTCTCTTTCTTGTAATGAATTGACTTTAGTTTGTGTTATATTGAATCCAAGACCAGTAGTCTCACCTTTTTTCTTTTGTGCATTGAGCTGAGATTGAAGTGAATCAGAACTTGTGTGGAGTTTATCAATCTTATCCTTTGCTTCTGTTAATTCAGATTCCAACTTCCTTTTTATGTTTTCCAATTCCATAACTTTCATGTTTGCTTTCAAGAGTTCATCATCTAGTTGTTTGCTTTCTTTGATCTTTTCTTCAATAGCAATTTGGTTGTCTGTGAGCTGTTCATCCAGATTCTCAACTTTATCTTTCAGAGACATATTCTCTTCATTGAGCTGTTTGATCATTTTCCCTAAGCCACTTGTAGAACAATCTTTCAAATCTTTTCTTAATTTCTTGATAAGCATTTGTGAGCCATCAACTTTCAGTTTAAGTTCTTCATTTTCTTTTTCAGATCTATCAAGATCTTCAAGAGTTGCTTCAAGATTCTTTTTCAAATTTTTTGCTTCTACTGACTCCATGATCTCCTCAAATGGTTAAACTTATTTGATGAGGACCAGAGCTCTGATACCAATTGTTAGAAACACTAAGAGGGGGGGTGAATCAGTGTTTGTCTATTAATTACTTTTTAGCAACTTAAACATAAATCAAACATACATAGAATGAAGCTTAACATAAGAACTCATAACACATGATATGATTACGGGGAAGCCTTGATCAGAGGAAAACCCTGGTGGGAATTAGTACCCATAAATATTGTACTAAGTATAATGAACTTGTGAGAGTTCCTTTACCCTGTTAGAAGCAGTCTTTACAATATGAGTACAGTGACCTAGTTAAAGGTCGGACCCTGTTAGGCGTCTTTTTCAAAACCCTATTAAAGGTATATGGCTCACTACCTAGGCTTAGTTCCCAATAAGATGAAGGCTACAACCTTCTAAAAGATGATATGCACTATATCAAAATGAACTGTTGTGATGACACTGTTGTCTGATCAGTTCTATGTATGTGCAAATTCTCTTACTCTCTCAAAGAGCTATATCATATACTGACTTCATAGTACTATCCCTTTGTATCTTCCTCTTGCATGATAATCAACACTTCTATTATATCTTTACATTACATACTTATATATTCAAATCTGAATAGGTGCGACCCAAAAACAAAACACTAGTTGGCCCTAAAACAAAAATATACAATGCTTCCAAACAAGTCATCTCAAGCATGTTTACTAAAATGTTAATTACATCATTACAATCATATAACTAAAGGCGCTTAGCCATTACATTATAAAATAACACACGCTGATCAAAACACTTAGTTGGCTTCCATGCTTTGTCTCCTGGACTGCTGGTCTATTGATCTACTTGTAACTTTTGCATACTATGCGTGTCTGGATGTATCATGTACATGTGTCATACAACTTATATCTAAACATGCATACGTTGAATCGATCTCTCGCACGTGCGTTGATGTGTTGATCGCTGAGTATCTTTGTCTACCCTGTTTTTCTTACTTAGTCATTTTGTCTTTTAAGATAGAGACTAAACTTGACTTTGTTGCCATGATGACAACACAAAATGAGTCATGCATCCTCAGGTAGTCAACTTTCCAACAATCCTCCTGTGACATGTTCACACTCCTTGCATTAGTGGAAGAAGGGTAAGGTTCACAAGCATTTAGATAGCAAGACAAGGTGTACTCATTGGGAAAGTCGAGGATAGGAGTAGGATCTGTAGTAATCCAATCAATTAGGTCAGGGTTTATTAAAGACAAGGAGTTGAACTCTAGGAAGGATAGAATCATGTTAGCATCAAGACTATTAACTAACATGACATGTCCTATTAAGTTACGTTTGTTGATGTTTAGATCAATAAGAGTTAGATCGTCATTAAAAGGGTCATTGTTAGTTATATGTGGACCAAACTCTAGTGACTCGTCAGTAGAACTTTCATCATCATCTCTTTTTAAAAGGAGGCTTCTTGCTTGTTGCCTCTGAATTTCTTCTAGACTTATGAGAACACCAGTCTCTCCATCAATGATTGGGGAAGGAACTCTTCCTTTGCTTCAGGAATATCACTATTGTTGGGAGTAGTGTTAGAATGTTTGTTGGGTACTGATGGAGCTGCAAACATGTTAATCGCATCTATTTCAATGTCCTTTGTAGTGATAGATAGCTCATCCCATTCATAATCATGAGATTCAGTGACTTTGTCATCGAACCGGTTTAAGAATTCTGCAATAGTTATCTGATGTGCTCGATTAGCCACCTGTGGATCAAATTGTCGTAAATCAAGGACATGTGTGATTGTGACTAATTTCCCCCAGTTAGGATGTGAATCTTGTTTTCGGGATGTTCTCTCTATAGCTATTTCTATCAATGGTATCTCTGGACCATCTGTTTTTGTTTCTCCTACCTCTTGAATAGGAGCTTGTACTAACAAAGGTAGTGAATATCTTTTGGTACCTCAAAGCTCGGTACATAGCGTTCTCCTTGATAGTCTGGATTCTCTGTGCCAACATGTAATAACCTTTCATAGGACCACTGTTATAGTTCTATCTCTTCTATTTCATCACTCCCTTTGTCAGAGATTAGACTATCTTTTGAAGTAGGTTTGTTAGACTCATTATTAAAACCTAGTCTTGTTTTCTCTCTGGTATTTTGAAACTCCATGTGCACAGGCTCAATAAGTCCTCTTCCTATTTCTCTTAGAGGTCCTTTCCCCTTGTATCCTATTTTTTTGAGGAGTTCATATCCTTTACCATAGTGCTCTGGGGATATTTCTACATGTTTGACCTCAGCTTCCTTTGGTTCTCCTTTGTAAAGCCAGTCCAAGACTGTCTGTTCTTCTGTGTTATCTAAAGAAGATGTGGATTCCTTAACCATGCCAGTTGCTTTGTGGACTTCTATCATTTTAGATGTAGCACATTTGAATGATGAGGAAGGTTTTCCATAGGATCTTGGTGATACCAGAAGTTCTGTTAATGATGGGATCATGTCTAGCTTGTATTCTCCCATACCTATTTCTTCAAGTTTTAAGGGTTTTCCAAAACTTTTCATAACCATGTCCTTGGTAGTCTTAGGAGAAATTTCATCCATAGCTTCCTTGTTATGTGGAATCATACTACCTTCCTTGATATTGTTGCAAGTATAATTAGCATCTGCAAGAATTGCCACTTCCACCCCATTATGTGGGAATTTGATACACTGGTGGTAAGTAGACAGCACAGCTTGCATTTTGTGAATCCAGGGTCTCCCCAACAGGATGTTGTAGGCAAGGGGTAGGTCCAGAACTTGACATATGACATTCCTTTCAATTTTTTTGACTCTAATGAGTAGAACAATAAGACCTTGAGAGGATATTTCTTCCTCTTCATAAGCTTTGATAGTGATTTTTCTTCTAGAGTCAATGGTCTATTCTGAAAGACCCAATTTTTTTATTAGATTCAGGTTACAAATATTCAATCATGTGCCTCCATCTATCAAAATGCATCTAACATGGGATTTATGAATGAGGACTTCAATATGAAGGGGTTGATTATATGGATGTGTCAATGATTTATCATCCTCTTCATAAAAGGAGAGGTAATGCGATGCTGAGATGTGATTAACCATCACTTGGAATTTGTCCTTTGATCATGACCTGTTCTTGGCTCCAAGTCACCACATTTGATTGGAAAGAAATACCTTTGATTGTGACCACATTAACTGATTCAATGTTAATGTCTAGAATATTGATTACATTATCATTATTGGAGTAGGTGTAGTTTACTTCATTACCTTATCCTTTAGATGCTTCCCTTTTCTCATAATTAGGGGATGGTTTGTTGAATGTGATATGATCTTCGTTGGTAGTGTGTCCCTCCACTTTGATTTTTCCTCCTTCAATGAGGTCTTGAATAACATGTTTGAGTTTAAGACAGTTGTTAGTCTTGTATCCTTTGTTCTTATGAAAGACACAGTAAGAATTATCATCCCACCACCTTAGTTTGACCGTTGGTTCCCATGGTTTGGAATCTAGGATTGTGAGAACTTTGTTGTCTAATATTGTCTTCAAAATAGTTTCAAGAGGCTCTCCCAAAGGAGTGAATGTTCTTTGAGGTTTTGAAGTCCATGGATGACCCTTTTTATTATCATTGTTTGCTTTGGGTATTGGGGTCATTACCATGGCATCTTTTCTTGTTTTCATGTTGTTAGTCAAATTGAACACCTCGGGTTTAGGACCAACATGGGATGCGTCTACTACACCATCGTTGACAACATTTTTGTTTTTCTTCCACCATTTAGGTTTGGATTTGGAGTTGTTAGTTTTGTTCTCACTTTGAAGAGTGATCTCCCCCTTTTTGACTATAACTTCTTCAATACGGATAGCATTCTTGATCATATGTTCGAAGCTAGGGGAATCTTGCATTTTCAATGCATAGTTTAACTTAGGTACCAAGTTATTGACAAATATTTCCATTTTCTCATATTCGGGAATAGCTCTTGAATACCGTGCAATGATTTTCCTCCACCTTTGTAGAAATTGGGTAAAGGATTCGCCAGTCTTTTGTTTAGCGTTGCACAGATCCATCATAGTCACATCATGTTGGATATTATAGGAGTAATGTTGGATAAATTTTTGAATTAACTCCTCAAAAGTTTTGACCTTAGGTGTAAGCTTTGAGAACCACTCCATGGCATTACCTCCTAGACTTCCAGGACAAGGTTGCATGAGGTAAGTAGGTTCATGCATGTACTCTATGCTCAGAACACAAAATTCTATAACATGGTCATGTGGATCGGTCTCTCCCATATACTTGTCGTATTTTGGCCCTACGACGTTGGGAGGGAATGGAACCATAGTGATACTCTTGTCAAAAGGAAATGGACAAATGGAGTCTGTAACCACCTGAATTCGGTATGTCGCAATTGTGGACCCTATTTTCCCTAAGTGTGATCATACCCTCGATTTATGTCCAAACGACCCTATTACTGCTTGGCATAATTCTTTGAATCAATTTAATGTCCTAGGTGATTTTTATCACTGATTTATATTA
>MU218409.1:287102-341497 GCA_018584345.1 Thuja plicata | reverse complement strand
AAACAAGTTTTAAATCCTAAAAAATCTTTGTTTTTCATTTTGCCGAGTCGTTGCCGAGTCATAGGCGAGTCGCGGGCCGAGTAGTCCTTGCCGAGTCATGGGCGGGTCCGAGTCATGGAACTTTGATATATACACAAATGTGTGTATATGTGTGTGTAAATATGTATATATACACAAATGTGTGTATATGTGTGTATGTGTAAATATGTATATATACACAAATGTGTGTATATGTGTATATATACATAAATGTGTGTATATGTGTATATGTGTATATGTGTGTGTAAATATGTATATATACACAAATGTGTGTATATGTGTAAATGTGTATGTGTAAATATGTATATATACACAAATGTGTGTATATGTGTATATGTGTGTATATGTCTATATGTGTATATGTGTATATATTCACAAATGTGTGTGTATGTGTATATATATGTGTGTATATATGTATATATACACAAATATGTGTATATGTGTGTATGTGTATGTGTATGTGTAAATGTGTATATGTGTAAACGTGTATGTGTATATGTGTGTATGTGTATGTGTAAATATGTATATATACACAAATGTGTGTATATGTGTATATGTGTCGTATATGTGTATATGTCTATATGTGTATATATACACAAATGTGTGTATATGTGTGTATGTGTGAATATGTATGTGTATATGTGTAAATATATATATACACAAATGTGTGTATATGTGTGTATGTGTGTGAATATACACACATGTGTATATATACACATGTGTATATATACACATGTGTATATATACACATGCGTGTGTATGTGTGTATATACACACACACACTATTCAAAAAAATTAAGAAATAAACGATTAAAATTATTTATGCATCTTCTCAGTCATCTTCCGGGTGAACCAAACGGGTCCAGCCCATATTCCAGAAATCATTTCTAGGATATGTATCTTCCAGAATTGTAGCATCTTCTAGAATTGACCATATCCAGCATTTGGTATTCCAGCACCCAAACGGGCCCATATTAGATTTTAACAACAAAACATGGAATAAGAAAAAGAGACATTACACATAAGCAGCGAAGTCAAATAAATAAAGGATTCTCCATTTCTAAGGTACGTATACTTTCCCTTTTGAGTTAAGACATTAGCATATATATTTCTAGAGCTTGAATTAGATTTCAGCAAGAAGTACATTAATATTGTTATGAGGTGAACTCATATTATATAGTTAGACATGAAATAACTTAAATATATTAGTAAATAAGAAATTTATATATATATATATATATATAATTGATTATGAAATAAATATATATTTAATCAATATATTATATATACAGAGTTATGAATTTTCATGATTATAAATATGAAATCATTTAATAATAGATTTTCATGATTAAATATATATATAAATTCAATATAGATAATTTATACATATATAATCATATATAAATGGATATTCAATTTATTATGGGTAGTCAAAAGTGTATATCAGTTATGTCCTATCCATACTTATATTTGTAATGTATAAATACGTAGTCAGCTAATTCCTTAATCACTCACTGATACGAGCAAGCGGGTAGGGAGTTTGTGAAGGGAGAGGAGTAATTCGGTCACAGTGAGGAGAAGATTCCCAAAACGGGCTTTGTTCATGAGGGAGCCTCTTGTAGACTGTTTCCATATCAATTCCGCCCAAGGAGCTGGTCTCCTTTCCTCCCTCTTCTCCAAGCTTTCCTCACCCTCGATGGTTTGAAACAAAGTATTTAGCAAAGAAGTTGTGGGATGCATGCACTCTAGTGTTGATCTTTCGAAGTTTATTGAGTTTGTACCATGGGGAAATCTGCATATATCCTATGACTGGGCAGATTCTGCCCAATCATAGGACTGGTTGTCCTATACGCTTGGAAATTCCGCTCCCTAATGGAGCATTGGGATGGAGTCTAGGAGAGCTTGGGTAAAGCGTTTAAGTGTCTTGGGGGTGTAGATCTCGGTCCAAGGAGGAAAGAATGCCTTCTCCTCCTTGGGCAGAATTGTCCCATGGATGGGACAATTCCGCCCTCATCTCCATCTTCCCTCTAATGCAAGTCGGCCACCCTCAAGCAAACAGGAATTGAAGTCGTACCCCAAACAGCAACTAAAACAAAAAATTAATTTCACAATGCAAGTCGGCCTTCTTTGGGAATGGGAAGCAAAACATATATAAGAAGGAAGTCTTGATTCATTTTTCTTACACCAAACACATGCGATTTTTCTTCCAGACTGAATGCAGATCAGTATTATATCATAATCAGATTGGAAAGCATGTCATGCTTGGTGAGGGGGTTTCTTCTAGTCCATTCTCTTAGCATTCCAAGTCAATTGATGATCTTTCGGAGTTGGAACTTGGGTTCCATGCTTATTTTGCGAATTGTCCCATGACTGGGCGGACTCCGCCCAGTCATAGGACAGGGGCTTGTCCTATGAACCCCAGTTTTCCGCTCCACTATAGGGCCTTGGAAGTAAGTGTTTAAAGCACGGCGAGGATGTTTTGGTGATTTTTGATAAGTTATGGTCCTTAATGGAGGGATGTTTCCATGTTTCCCTTGGGCGGAATTGTCCCATGGATGGGACAATTCCGCCATGATCTCCTTGTTGGTTTGTTCTCCAAGTCGGCCCCATCATAAGTGCATTCCCCTAAACAACTGCAGCAAATAAGAAACTAAATGAAACCAGTCGGCCTTTTGGGTGGTTTTTTTATTTGTTTTTCATTCTCCAATGCATGCAAGTCGGCCTCCTAGGGAAATTAGATGCAAAATGTATATAAGGGGGGAAGGAAGTTCGATTCATTTGACACCCAGCTACAAGCGATCTCCTCCAGCAGAAAGGCAGTTCGAGCAAGCAAATTAGACATAGGGGGTGTTCTTTTGTCCATCTCCCCAACATTTCAAGTGGAAGAGTAAATTGGCATAACTTCAAGAAGGAGCAGCAAGCTAATACTCACTTCAAGCATCAAAATCTCAGAATTATGGGAAAGTTCCAAGTTTGATTAGGACTGATTTTCTTTCCAAGTTGTAGAAGGGTAGTAATGATGGCAGATTTGATTTGATTTCCAAGAAAGATCCTTTCCCCCACCATCCTTGGTTTTCAATGCTCAATTTTCAATCACGAAGGATGTTAAGTTTAAGACATAATCAGACTTCACTTCAAATATTGTCATAATCTGAAAATAATGACGGTAATCATGGCTAATGAATCAGAGATGAGGTGGTAAAGATAGAATCTAGGCATGTTGTTGAAGAAAATTTACTTGTTTTCCAGATTTCAATTTAATTTTCTCTCAAAATTTGCCAGAAGATGAAGGACTCGAGTCTTAAATTTGGTGAAGTCTTAGAGAAAGTCTATCTTACTTAATATTAACATGATTTTATTTTGTGAAGTTTTCAGATTTCTCTTATCCTTTTATGAGCTTAAGGAAGTTTTCTTCTTGGTTTTGCAAGTTTGATTTTGGAAGGAAAGACAACAAAAGGGAAAGGAGGATACGAAGGGGAAAGAACTATTTTCCTTGGATGGAAAATCTTGGAACTCTTGGCAATGAAATCATGGGAAGCTACTTTCCTTGAAGAGCAAATCTTGGAACTCTTGGCAACGAAATCATGGGAAGCTACTTTCCTTGAAGAGCAAATCTTGGAACTCTTGGCAACGAAATCATGGGAAGCTACTTTCCTTAGAGAGAAAATCTTGGAACAACTTAGAAGGACAAAAGCAAGGATGGTATGCATATCCTCTATTATCACACCAACAAGTGAAGAATTCAAGCTCATGCTCGAGGAATCCAAATGAGATGGATATTCAAGTAAAGAAATTAGAATTCAAGGACCGAGGCAAGGATGGCATGCATGTCCTCCATCATCACGCCAACAAGTGGGAAGGAAGTTCGCCAAGTTTCCAAAGGACAAGACATCAAGGCTATTCAAATTGAGATCAAGTTGGGATTCAAGATCGAGATCAGAGGAACAAGTCCAATCACCTAAAGGCATTTTCAAGTACAATCAAGTTCAAGTCAGATCAGATGCAAGTTCAAGGATGCCAATCCAAATCATGCCATGAGAAAATTTCCAAGAGTGAAAGATGGAAGAGTTGAGAGGATGAAGCAATTTGGGAATATGAGCTAATCCCATTCATCTTCATGGAGTTGATAATTTCGGAAGAGCTAATCAAAGTTAGAAATGTTGAGTATCAAGAGATATTTTCTCTTCACAATCAAAGCTACAGGATAAAGATGATGAGCTGGCAATTGGTTGTCTCCTCCAAACAAAAAATTCCAGATTTCAAGCACAAGCAATCATAGCGCGCCAAGTGTCCTATTTTCTCATCGGTTGACAAATCATTGTAATTTTCTTATTGGCCCATGATTTGGTGCCCTCTTGTAATTGGTTATAAATTTGGCAACCCTAATTAGGGTTTCTAGGATTGAATCTCGGCCCTTGATTTCAAATGAATCTTGGCCCTTCGTTGTAATTGAACATCTATAAAAGGCCAAGGCCTTCTCTTTTGTAAGAGTTAGATTCAAGACCTAAGGAGCATTAGATTAGAGTAGGAGAGAAGATAGAGTAGAGTAGGCTAGCAAAGAAAGACTTGGTCAAATTGTTGATATAATACTACCAAAATTATTCCTTCTTTCATTGTTGGTTTTCATGGTGAATGTATGTGACGTTTGGAGTATTTCATGGTTTCTTCAATCTCTTACTTGGGAGTAGATTTATTTCTATGTTGAAGTAGTTAGTTGGATGAAAGTAATTGTGGATGTTTGTTTGTTGGACTCAAGTATACTAAGCCACTAGCCTCCTTGTTGATTGTCAGGAAGCCTTGTGTGGTAAGCTAGTCGTTGCACTTAAGTTCAATCAGCATTGTATCCTTAGTTTGTACTTCCAAGTTGGATTAGGGAGAAGGTGTTGATATGAAAACCATTTGAGATCCTTAGAAGCTTGCACTAGGTGAAGTTGAGGTCGCCGACAAGATTCCACTTGGTAGAGTCAAATCCATCCATGATTCCTTGCATTCCCAGTTAGGAGTAGGAGTAGAAGTCAAGCCTATGTTAGCAAGTTTAAGTTGTTGAAATGGAAGTTGGAAAAACAAAACTATATTTTCATTGCACATTGTGAAGCTAAATCATTAGAGGTGCAAGAGTTGATATCCATCGAATGAATACCGTAAGTCCCCCTAAGTGATTCCCAGCAAATCATATTATTTCACTGAGCGAGTATCCACAATAGAAGGATACCTTGAAGTCATTTCATGATCTTACATTGCAAGCTTAGCATGAGAGATGACCTTATATCAAGAGAGGATTGAGTATTTGGTATTTCATCTTGGAATACTAAGTGTTTGATTATGCATGTTGTGGTGGAACAAAACTCACATCAACATGTTCCATTGGATGAGAGTACATTTCCAGTGCAGCATGATAGTGACAGTGACTCAGAGGACTCTGATTTTGATGTCATGTTGGCCGCAGAAGAATAGGAGCAGCAGTGTGCTTCATTTTTCTATATTTTGATTTTTATGTTGAACATGATGATGAAACTTTATGGCAGCACCTAAGCCTTTGGGCAATTTCAGTTTTACTTTTCTATGTTAAACTTATATTTTTGTTACCATATGCATATTGACAATCCGACAATGAATTGAAATGGCATTGAAATGTTGTATGTTAAGGTTCTATGATGTTTAAATGGCATGCATTGTCCATATTTTCATATGAATGTAATGTATACTTGCAAATTTCCTTATATATTTGAAAATTTCCCTATATTTCCTAAGCCGTCCCCTACCGTCCCCAAAATCGGCAAAAAAAATTGCCGTCCCGGAAACCCGTCCCCTGCCGTACCCGTCCTAGAAACTTGGGGTAACACAGTGGTTTTCACATAAAGCAACTTAATTTTCAGATTTGCATATGAGTTTCAGATTTTCATGTTGTGGCTATCCAAACCTTGTATTTCATCCTTTGATTAGTTTATTGAGCAGAGATTGATCTTCACAATCTTTGGTATTGAACCTGTTTATTTCCCAACACCCTCTAAATGTAATCCATATTTGGCCGGGGTTGGGACTGTTATATGTGACTCATCTAGACCCATCTAAAAAGATGGGTCTTTGTTTTTGGGTTATAAAATCAACAATGAAGCAGAATGGGCAGTGGTCATTTTAGTCCTTTTGTTGGCCCCCACCCTTGGTTGTAAACAACTTATGGTTGAAGGTGACTACTCTGTTGTTATTCTTGGCTTGAGTAGGTTGAATTATCTGAGTTGTAAATGTACAAGTTTGTTGGAGGAGGATTTGGCCCTACGCAAATCCTTTGCTGATATCTTCTTTATTCACTGGTTTCAGAGAAGTGATATGATTGCTGATCTTTTAGCCAATAAGAAGGCCAACCAATTCCCATTTTCATCACTGGTTAGTGAGCAGCCAAGGGCTTGGGAGGGGCCTTGAAACTTTCTTAGCTTCTGATTTTTCTCCTTGAGTTTAGCCTTCAGCTCCCTGTGTTGTTCGGTTTTTTTTTTGATTAATAAAAGAAGCAGTAACAAGGGTGCAGGCCCTTTACAAAACAACAGCCGAAGGCCAGTACAACTGGTCAAGCCAGAAAAAAGGACAACAAAAGACAACCACTTACTCACACTAACCGAAAACAAACAGTAGAATAACAGAGGATTAACAGCAGAAGACACACAATCAACATCTGACAAACAGACAGACAAAACGACCTAAGAAGGTGGCCTGCGTCTGGCGGAGGCTAGAACACAAAGCCAATCTTGACAGAGGAAATCCAGCAGCTCCCGATTATTCTGTAGCTCATTATCCTGTAAGTCTTCATGGAGAAGACACAGGGAAGTAGCTGCAGCATACATGATACGGCTCCCAAATTTTGCCATTTCCCGCCGGAAATCGATTCACGAGGTAGTCCACTCTGTTTTTGTGTACCCGGACTTCCTCCTTTACACCTCTAAGGGTACAGACTTCCTCCCATAATTTAAGACAGTCGCCACAGCCCTTGAAGGCTGAAGAAGCCTCATCGCCATTATCCTTGTCCACCAAACCTTCAAAGCTATCCGGGACGAAGGAAAGGTTTTATGAATCCTCAGATTCTAAATCCTGTTCAAGGATCTCGGCCCATGTAACCTTCTTCGGACGCGCATTCACAGCCTTGATTGGAGGTCGATTGTCCGCAGGTTCACCCTGGATCTGCAGTTCTTCGTCGTGATTTTCGGCTGGTCGTTTTCCTCGTCTTTCCCTTCTCCAGCTGTCAAAACCCTTTTTAATCTCCCCGGAGATCTTGGGCAGATTAACACTATTGCCCCAATCCACCGATTTTGGATGTTGTTCCTTTTTGTTGTTATTCTTCCAACTTAGTGATTTATTCTGTGTATGGTGAATTTTGGATTATTCCAAAATATATTTTAGAAAAAGAAAAGTTAAATTAGTCCATTTTTGCTATTTCTGTGATGGTGTGGGGCAGTTGTTGGAGGAGGTTCACTGTATACAACATACTAAGAAAATCATACCTCAATTTGTGTGAGAGTCCTTAATAATAAATAGGCTTGTGTTTTCTGAGACATGGTCTCACGGGAAGGGGAACACTTATAGAAACAAAGATCAAAGTTCCAAAAACCTCAAGTCTAGATGAGATTAAATCCAAGGTTTGGTATATTTTGATAAATAAAATAGCATTCATTCATATCACTAGGCCAAAGGTTTCCCATCACAAAATTTTATGACAATGAAAATTAAAAAATTTAAACTGCATCCTTTAATTTCTAGATTTGTATAATTAGAAGTTAGCTAAAGTTTATCATATATTTAAAACAAGAACATCATAAATTCAATAAAAACCATCAAACTAAGTTATTAAAAAAAGGTAGCAATAGTTAGATTCGTAGATAATACAAACTGTCAGAAATCAATATTAGCATTTAATGTCTCCTGTAGCCAATGACAGTCATATTACACCAATGCACAGCAAATAGTCAAAGTTATGATGTAAAGGGTTATTGATATTCTAAATTTATGGTGTAACGGACTATCTTTAGGTGAAGACAAATCAACCTCAAGAATAAGAATGATACCAAGAATTATGGGTGTTGAATTTTTGTTGCCATTTGTTCCGAATGTTATATGTTTCACTTTTACTTTGCAAACAAATACTGTTTCTACATTTAACATCTGTTCCAGTCAACGACCTACTCATCTAATCCACTCTAGGTGAATAAAATAAGCTGAACCAAAGAATGAATAATGATTCATGAACAATACATCACACAAAGTGATGGCAGTTTTTTTGTTCATATGGCACATTTGAACCATATATACAAAAATTTGGACAGCTTCCAGGCCTCCAACACTGCAATATGGAGTATATGCTACAGATGAAGACTTCAGGTTGTTGTCGGCGTTGCACTTTATAAGATACTTTTCAGCTCCCATTCATTGTCTGAATATAGTTTTACTCATTATTGAATGGTAACCACCCACGGCCAATAAATTGGAAACAAAAAAAGCCATAAATCAGAGTGTTCCGCATCATTAATTTTAAATCTGATCTCTCCAAAGCACCTCTTCTTTCATACATATTTTTCTTTTAATTGGTAAATCTTGGTTGAGGTTATGGGCTGCCTTCAATACACTATGGGCTAAACATGGACTAAATGTTAAATTGAAAACACTCATCAGGCTCAAATGTTCCCCTTAATCAATACCACAAACTCACCACATGTCCTTTGCTGTTATCGGCCACCTTACTGCCAGTAGGAGAATTTGAACTTGAATCACACTCTTAAGAGTTTCCCCATTACTATTGCAACACATCCTAGTGGCCCATAAAAATTTCAAACGGCAATAGAACATCTCCCTTCATCGCATACGGGGTAAATCTCTCAAAGTTTAACAGTAATTTCTATGTGATTGGAGTTCTAACAGCACAACATAGTCGGTAAATCTTGGTTGAGGTTATGGGATGCCTTCAATACACTATGGGCTAAAATTAGATCAAATTTTAAATCGTAAACACTTATCAGGCTCAAATGTCCCCCGTAATCATTGCCATATCCTCGCCACATGTCCTTTGCGGTTATGGGCCACCTTATTGCCAGTAGGAGAATTTGAACTTGAATAACACTCCCAAGAGTTTCCCGGTTACTATTGCACCACATCCCATTGACCCATAAAATTTTCAAACGGCAATAGTACATTCCCCTTCATCGCATGTGGGGTAAATTTCTCAAAATTTACCAGTATTTTTCTAAGCGATTGGAGTTCCAACGGCACAACATAATTCAACATTATTTTTCCAGCTACTTGGTATTTGTAATTTTACATTTATCATTCAGCGGCCCCATGTCATCTTTTGTAGATTTAGTTTCAATAATGATTCGTTCCTTCCATTTCCAATTCCTTCCATGACACGTATTTCTTCGATCTTGAATGGAGCAGTTCACGTGCATTGCACCAGTTGATGCTTACCAAGATGAAGCGGTAAATTGATCTACCGAAATGAACCAATTTAACTGCTGGAAATTCCCTATTCCACCAAAAGAATTTCCAATTATTTTCTTACACACCCTAATTAATTCTAACTCGAACCCGATCAGAGGGCTCTGTTGAGACGGGTATCAGGTAACCTGATTAATAGCACTAAAAAAAAACCATCTCTCAAACAACTCCAATATTCTGACCATTGCTTAGGTTGAAGTATGGAAGTGGAGGCTCGTTTACAGAGAAAATGAGTTACCTGTACGCGGTCTCTGTCGGCGTGGCTGGAAACGGTGATGGGAGGCCTCTGCTGATGCTGGTGTTGATGGAGCTGAATCCTTAAGGCGGGGGCAGGCGCAGGCGCAGGAGCAGAAGCAGTAGGGGCATCCGCCATTTTTACTAGCCCAAATACCGCCTCTGAACGTGAGGGCTTCTATTTTATAAATATAGCAGCATAGTAGGAAGTGAAGCTTTTCTAGAATTATGATAGAATGTAGCCGTCCGTGGCTCTGGATATTTGAATTTTAGACTGTTGTTCTTCTCTTTGCTTTATACGAAACTGTTTGAGGGTTAGGAAACTAGGTTTTCAAAAAGTACTCTCATATTTGAAATATTCATATTACTTTAATCCACCTTCATTGTATTGATAAATGAATGGATGAATGGAATTTTAATGACTGTGTGAGATTAATAGTCTAAGGGACCAGCAATAAATTTATGTCATCTTCGTGTTCTTCTTGATATCTCCTCTTCTGTTATAAATCTTTATAAAGAAACCAGCAGTTTTGTGTAGTTTTTCCTCTTCAAAAAGTAGGTTTAGACAAGCCTCCTTCAAGTTAATCTCATTATCAATAATAAGCACCATTATCAATAATAATAACCCTCCGGTTATGAATGAATGGAACATTTAGCACTCAACGTAGGTGACCCCCCGAGAAGGCTTGAGCCTTGTGAGCATCACCTAAATGCAATGAGTGTTAAGTGTTCCATTCATTCTCATGAGAGATGGGTTCTTGTAAACCACTACTCATGAAATATGGTTCAATGAGTTTGACTCGAAAACTATACAATTGAATCCTGATAGCAATATCACAAATCCTTTCATATTCTGAATAATTTTACTTTAACAAACAAGGGGAGTAGGAGTTATCAACAAAGCAGTTATTAAATGATTGAAAGAAACGTGGTTTTTCATATTTTGAATAGTTTTACTTTAGCAAATATTATCATTGAATTAAAATTGTAGCACGCATTATTTAATTTGTTCCAGCTAATCCATGACCGTCGTATTCTTCTTGTATGAAATTTGGAGCTATGAAAACAAAAAAGCCATATGAAGAAAGATATCAGAGTAAAGCCAATTGTCAGTTGTTTGATGACAGTTTTTGGAAAATATTGTGGAACATCTCGCCTTCCATGTATTTAAAATAGCTTCTCTAATGGAATATGTTAGAGCTTTTTCTTGCGGAATCTTAATGTAGCATCAATGCTTGACTCTATGACTCCCAACTCCTAATTCTATCAAGCAAAAGTATAATTAACGAGGATCAAATCCTCCTTCACTTTGAGCTCCACAGACTCAGGCGAGTGTACCTCTTTTGATTTACTACTTTACAACAAATCTTACAGTGGATTAGTGTCTTAAACACTGATATTCAACATTCATACATGACAAAGTGTAAAGTAAAGATTTGTTTAGTTTAAAGATTGATGATGAAAATTGCCTATCAAGTATAGACCAGTGCCTAATCCAGGGCAAAGAGTCAAATGGACATACATTCACAGAAATCTTTCAATAACAACACACCCAGAACCCAAATGAAATGCCTTACAAATCATCTTTCTCATTTTCACACCCAGACATCAAATTCTCGTGAAAATCCTAAATCCCCTAAAACCACCCTTAAGAATTACCCTTCCCTTGAAAGAAACTCAAGAATAATCCCACAATTTACCTTGTAAATAGTGTATTAAAATTTTCCCTACAAATTCAGTACACAAGAATTTAAAACACGAACACATGAAAACATCATAAATGTGCAAAGGAATTCCACTGTATTTTCATTAAATTTTTCTCTGTTTCAATACATTCAAAATGACCAAAACTCTAAAACCAGACTAAAATCAGAAAATTATCTTGCAGTTGTGAATTCACCATCCTTTACAATTACAAAAGCCTTTCTATTTATATTATTCACTAGCCATCTTGGAATCCTGAGAGAATCAGGATGCGACAAGCTTCGGATGGCTAGGAAAAGCAAAAGGCGCTAAAAGAAAAAAATAGTTACAATCATTTTTCATCGGTGAAGAGGAGAATTTGAGTAGCTCTTTGCAATCATTCTGAAACTTTAACAGTTGGCACCTTTGTCCGCAAATATTCAAGGTAACTTCTGAAAGTTGTTGTGAGAATAGTGACCGCCTAAATGGCTAACATACACTATTCTTTGTGATAACTACCCTCTCTGTGCTCATTGATCATGTGCCAAGTGTCATTCAATCCTCCTCCATTGCCTCCAAGTTCGTTATTGCCTGCTTTTTCTTGTTTGGCTTTGTGCTTTTGTCCCACGGTGCAACCTCCTCTTCTGTAGGCCAGTCGAAACTCTTAATGCCCTACAACTGATTCATTTGTCTTTCCCACCTGGCATCTATGATAGCCCTTGTATCTACCACAAACTTGGCACAATTTGTTTCAACTTTAAAAATATCATCCAGGACCTTATTATATCTATCCATATTTAAAACATTATCCTCTGTTAGGAAAGATTCCTTCTCTAGCAGCAATGCATCAAATTCATTTCTCCACTCCTCAACACCTTTCACTTCATCATTCTCATTATCTATAGGAGAGATGTATTTGCTGAAGTCAGGACCAAACATATTCAATTTCAATTGTACATGATTTGCCTTCCCCTTAAAAAAGGACAGGGATGCACCAATCTGTTCAATCATTTCCTCAACCTGATTTACTAACTCAGGAAGATTTGGCTTGTGGGGTTGTAATGCTTCTAGACTTTCAAATAAAGAGCCCCTGCAAGACCACACACTGAAAAGTGGATCCAAAGTTGCTATTGCATCCTTTACATCCTTGTCAATATCATGCAACTTATTGTAAGCCTTGTGGATTGCATCCAACTTTCTTTTTATTACATTAATTATGTGTTACAGAATAATGACCAAGGCAGAGAGAGCAACCTCATTCCTATCCTTGCTAGATTTCTTAGTTGTTTGAATAGGTTCTTCAGTGAAAGCAGGCACAATAACTTCAATTTCTTTAATAGGAGGATGAACAACTATGGATGCTTCTTCCAATTTTACCTTTAAGTAAGTCCTCCAATTGTTCCTCCAATACTTGGATTTTCATTAGGCCCTTCTCCTTGTCTTTGGCCAAGGCAATTGTTTCATCAAAAAGCCTTCCATATCTCTTTGGTAGTTTCTCTGTTTTGGCTTCATTCAAGTGGGCAAAATGTGTGACAACTTTAGAAACCTCCAAGTCAGATGTATTATGTACTATACAAATAATTTTATCTCCATCCATCTTCTCTGCCACATTTATCAAGGAAGGCTTTTGTGTCCTTGGAGCTAAGGACCACATGGCAAGGGTTTGAGATCTAGGGTCATAGCCACAACCTCTGATCATATCTCCTATCTAACTCTTAGAGGATAATTGAGCCTCTGGCTACCTCCTTATTTGGTCTATGATAAAAGTTGAGGCTAGATCCCACCCTAGTACAAGAAACATCCCACTTGACCTTACCAACTGTCTGGCCTCCTCCACTGTTATACTTTTAGAGCTAGGATCATAGGATTTTAGAGCTTGAAAGGCTCCATCTCCCAATGTGGTGCCCTCTATAATCTGCATTTGGCTGCCTACTTCTTGTTGTTTTCTCCAAATGAGAAAATTCTTAAACTCGTCACTTTTGATGAAGTCGTCATCATTCAAAAGCTCTTCCTGGTACAATTCCCTCTCATCTTTGCATAATTGGAGAGGCAACTCAATCTCTTCCTGGCTCTCCTTCTTCTTTCCCTCTCTGATGCTTTTTCTTAATTGGTGATTTTAATGCCTATCACCAGTGACTAGAGCACCTACTCTATCCTTTTTCTTTTCAAGCTCCTTTAGCTTAGAGGGTTCTCCCTCCTTTGTTATCTATCTCTTCTAAGGAGGCTCACTTGTTGCCTATGTGTCAGGAACCTCTGGCCTCTGTTCAAAACCAGGTGGCTCAGTCATCTGGGGAGGGATATACTTCTCATAAGGTCCCTCACTATCATCTCCATACTCAGAGGATGAATATTCTCTGGGCACTTCCCGCTTCTCCTCCAACTGATTTGAAAGTTGATTGTATAAAGTTCCATACATATCAGTCATTCTAGTGATCCTAGTCATGTATGGCAAGTCAGGGAAGTATCCTCCAAATGTAATTCTTGTCTTCTTCAGTTACACCTCCAAATCCACCAAGTCCCATAATTTCCCATTTATTTTCTCTATTTCTTGTTCATCAAGAACATTTCTGATGATGCCCTCTTCATCACACCCTTCATGTTCTCGGACAGTCTTAATACTTGGAATCAACAATTTTTTGGCATTTTTTATGAAGTCCTCGGGGTCTACATATCTATATTGGGCAATACACGTCTTATATTGACTCAAGCACTTGTTGATCCCATCCAAAGCTTTCTTCCCAATAAGAAAATAAAAAAGCTTGAACTGTCTTGGTGTAAAAGTGCCTTTTATGTGAGGAGTCAAATGCTCCTTGTCTATCCACAACAACTGCCAAATGAATGATATGAGTGCAACCCTTGGAGGAACATATTTTGGAATCATGTGTGGAGGCTGAGGACATCTGTATGCCCTGATTAAAGTAAAAGTCTGCCCAAGATAGAAATCACCCCAATTTTGATCTTGTGGCCACTTATCCACATACTCACAAGGCCTTGGAAGCCTTAACACTTTGACAGACAATCTGGTAATATTGACACCAAGAAAAGTCAGAATTGGGTGCACAATCAAGTTTTGAAAGCCACAAAACTCGTGCTCATTTGAAGTGTAATTCCAAACCCTAATCCATAATTGTACAGGATTTGGCTGGCCATTAATGAGTGTTCTAGGTCTTAACATCTGTGTATCAAAATCATTAACATTATGGAATAGGATCAAATGCATCAATAGAGAGTAATGCATAAAACAAGGTTGCTTGTTCTTTTGTATACTCATGAGACCCTCATGGATCTGGTCAATGACATACTGAATATAATCATAATCAGTATTGACATGGGAGTTTTGTATATCAAGGATGATCATTAAGAGATCTACAGGCATTCTTTCAACATCACCATCCAACCCTAACACTCTACACAGCCCATATGCCAAATGTGAGCTATGGAAATTAGTTATAAAAAGGAACACGATGATAAATCAAATCACTCAATAACTAAGTAACCAAGACTACATACATGATTGGACTAAAAAGGAACATAAAATAATTAAAAAACTAAGGAGTGCAAACCTCCTTAAAATGAGTTATGCTCCTTTTGATCTTTTGATTTGTCCATTGATGTGGATGTGTGCTCAATGATGCATGTTCCAAGCTTCAAGATGTGTTCTTCAAAACAACATTATAACTCTACATAGAAAGTGGATATTTTGTGAAGGAAAAGTCTCCTTATATAGGAAAATGGTCTCAAAATGAGTGGTCAGGATGAAAACCTGAAGAGGGGCTCAGATGCACCTAGAAGAGAGCACAATGATTGTGCTTCTTTAAGTGCCTCTCATTGTGACAAGTGTCACAAGGAGAGAGGATGTGAGGGGATGAGGAATGTGACCATTTTGGTCCATGTGTAAAGGGATAAGAGAAGACTCTTAGGGATAGGGTGAGTAATGAGGGTTGTAAGAGCATTAATGGGTATGTGTAAGAGCATTAAAGAGCATTAAAGAGGGTCTCAATGAGGTATGGGCGAGGGTGTAAGAGATGGCTTGAGAAGTTTGACTTTGGGATTGGGGTTGAATTCCTAATCCTTAGATTAGGAATGTGACAAGCTTAGGAAGAGATTAGGATTAGGGTTAGATGTTAAGAGGGATGATTAGGGAGATGGTGATGGGAGGAGAGAGAATTAGTGGAGGGGTTAATTAGTTGATTAGGATCAATTAGATAGTGAATAAGGGTTAGCATGTGTGAAGGGGTTGGGATGGGTTTGAACTCAGGGTTAGGTGGTTGGGATTGGTTAGGTTAGGGGTTAAGGTTATGAAGCCATGTGCTTAAATAGAATAGAATTTACTATTTAAATCACAAGTGGAGGAAAAGAGGAGAATATGAATTAAACTAAATGAATAAATACATTCATTCAATCTAATAGGGGAAAAAAGGGGGTTTGATTAACTATTAGGTCATTGGTTGCCATTTAATAATTAATCAAACTTTAGCTTAATTAGATGAATTAATCAGGCTAGTAGGATAACATAGATCAATTAGGTAATGACTGGTTACTTAGTTTATAATGTCTTAGAAGGCACTAAATGTTATTAGATATGTTAATATGATTTAGGTGTCTACATTTTGCCCCTCTTCGACATAGTGTTAGAATAATGCTATTTTGAAGATGTTTAAAATGACAAACAATGCGAAGACGTGACGTAGGTAACAAAGTTGCCCCAGATTGATGATTAGGATAGAATTAGAATAGAATGACTAAGGTGATGCCCCCTCGAGAGGGCGGCAACAAAAACAACGAAGCCCTGACTGCGTCTTGAAAAGACAGCTAAGAGCGACAAGAAAGGGAAAGAAAAAGAAGAAGAGGAGGACAGTAGGTGATGTGGGATTCAAGTTTGCATCAGGGATAAGGGATTAGGTGTGGAGGATTGGGAGGGATTAGGTAGGAGTGGGATCATTGTGGGGATTAAGATTACTGGAATACTGGGATGTAGGATATGATTGCTTTTCTGGGGATTTGATGGGGAGGATTTGCTTGAAGCTTGAGCGAGGAGTATTCCAGGGGGGAATATCGCCATGTAGTTTGAGCACTTATTTTGATATAGAAATGCTAGAGACCATGCCAAGGTTATGAGGAATGTGAGGCCATATCACTAGTGTTGCAGAGGACTGACACAACAAACACACGGGGGTTGCCCCAGCATCACACATGACTCCCAAGAAGAACCATGGTCGAAATGATGCTGGAAAAGCCCACAAGCAAATGACATTTCCCAAGTGCAGCATGCAAACCCAAACAGATTACATACATGCAAGGGTCATATCTGACTAAGTCACAAGTAGAAAACAAAAAGATTAAGTTCCCTATCCCAGGTGCATCCATTAGAAACATACCATGATATAAAGAATCATGGCAACCTTGAGGAGGAGAACAACCGAAAAGAATCAGGAATGATAATCAAGAACCAAAATCAAATTTCAAGATAAAAAATTCAACCACAAGACGCCTTTTTTCCAGAGAGATCAAACGATACAGAATGCTGAGTGGATTCAGGTCAGTCAAGAGGAAGGATAAATCCTACAAGGACCCGTTTTGATGGAGATGATTGGATTTAGGTCAAACGTGAGGAAGGATACATCCTACATGGACCTACTCTGATGAAGATGATGATGATTGGATTTAGGTCAACATGAGGAAGGATACATCCTTCATGGACCTATTTTCCATGGAGATGTCAAGTTTGTGTCTGATTGGCGAAAAGATGTACTGAGATCAAATTGCTTAAGCTTGATTTTATCAAAAGAAACTTGCTGTAGCACAGGATTCAGAATGGAACTGGATCACTTTCTGCAAGGAGACCGACCAAGGATGCGAGATAAGTACATGCGAGACCTGACTCAAGACTGGACTGACGCAGACAAGATATGTACAAATGGAAAGCACAGGAGCTCAGAGAGAATAGATGAGATGATGCAAATATGCATGATGTTGCCCTGGTTGAGCCAAAAGGCCAAGATAGAGGAATAGCAGATGGGGTGCTCTAGATGTGGGAATGATTAATCCCAAAGAAAACACAAGGGTTGGGAAGGATGCATCCCAGTGATGATGAGTGGACTGTGATCAAAGCTTACAGCAAGGCTAAGGGTGTTCTTAAATGGGCTGATTATTGCTTGACTTGGGATAGCTGGAGGATGTAGATAGGATTTGCATGCGATGGTAGGTCACAAGGAGAATTAGGATTGGAATGGGTGGCGTTGGGTGCATGAGGATAGCCTAGAGCTAGATACCAATGACAAGCGAAGAAAAAAGTGATGAGATAAATGAAAGGAGGAATTGGAAGATGGAGGAGATGTTGGGGATTAATGGGAATGCGGAGAGGGAAGCGTTGGATGGAAGGATTTTAGTAGAGGAATGGATGGATAGCTGAAGGATTGTGGATAGAAGAGGAGTATTGGGAAATGACATGTGGATACGAGAAGGGATCCAAGGACTACGTCACCAAGGAACATAATGCCCCCACTTAGGATAGGTCATGCATGTGAGGAAGCATTGGGAGGGGGTACGATAGGATGGAAGATAGGATAACAAGAGGATGATGGAGTTGAATGAAAGATAGGATGAAGGGTGGATAAGGGAGGAAGATAGGGCAAAAGGATAGATGGAAGGAAGGATGGGTGGATAAAAGGATAGGTGGATAAAGACGGGAGACTGGAGATGGATGTCAAGAGATGTCCAAAAGCATGTAGATATGGTGTCCTGTATATTTCTCATCAAGATCCAGAGGAGGATGGAGGAAGTGAAAAGGATAGGACATGATATGGATGGTAGATGGATGGTGGCCAGAAGGAACTACCCCCAAGTGTGAATAGCAATTGGATGGAGAAACTACACATGACGCATGTTTACCAGGTTTTCATCATGGTACTTGTCCAAGGCATTTGTTTGCCAAGTTTTCACCAATGGAAGAATTGATTTCTCTTTCTTTTTTTCTTTTTTTTTGCCTTTTTTGCTTTTTTGTTGTTTTTTCTTCTTTTTTTGGTTTTTCTTCTTTTGCGTTGTTGTTCTGCTTTTGCTTTTGGTGTTGATCACAAGATTTTGGTACAAATTTATGTGGGATGAGTGACTTAGGAAAATGCAGGTATGAGATAGTTATGTGGGGGGAGATATGTGGGATATAGGAGATCATAGTTGGAAGTATTCAGATAAAATGATGGAAAGTGAGTGGGACAGGGGGATGTTGTCAAAATCAACATTGGCACATGTTGCGAGGGATGTAGGAAGAGTGAATGTGAAGTGAATGTTACCTGTGGATACGATGTAGGAATCATGGTAGGAAGTTGTGGGACATAAGGACCCAAAATAGATTTTGAAGATGGAGGAGAGGAATGCTCAGCTAGAGGATTAGTAATCTCAGATGCCACAATGGTTTATTTTTTAGATGCATGTCATCTTTTTTCTTTGGGATCCATAGAGTTTTTGCTTTGGCTTTGGTGGGATTTTGTGGCCTATGGGATGTAGTGCATTCTTTGATTAGATTTTCTTTTGCTGGAGCATGTCATTTGAAATGGACATGACAAAGATTGTGGATCTGTAGCTTTATGCATTGGTGATTTGGCATCCAAATCATAGTGAATAACATTGGAAGAGATATGAGAACTTGCATGAGATGGAGGAAATATGGATGGAGTGGTGAGGTAGGATGGTGGATGGGGCACATGGGTATGTTCCTTTGTTGATCCTGATTGGGAATGTAAGTGGTGGGATTTTTTATATGGGATTTATGGATGAAGGAAGGAGTGGGATAAGATGTGGGATGAGATTTTGGGACATAGGGGCGCAAAATGGATTGAGAGGATAAAGGAGGAATATGGTAGGTTGTCTTGGGTTGCAAGGATGGAGGAGCGGGGGGTGGTGTTACGTGTTTTAGAGGGATGATAGGAAGATGTGATGGAGGGTTTGAAAGCACTCTTGAATTTTGCATTAGTTGTACCAACAGTTTTGGAAGAAGGGCCTCTAGGTGCGTAACCAATACCACAAGATCATGGATGTATTTTAACCTGAATGGGCTTCAAGGTGCCTTGCTCATTTATGCCTACACCTTTACCTTGATAATTCCATTTTTTTAGAATTTGAGTCAAGGTAGGATAATTTTCAGTGAAGGAACAAGATGTGAGTCCATTATCAGGTGGATGGCAAATGGTGGAGATGTAACTGATTTCTTTTGTTTTAAGTAGATCACCACGAATGAATGTGAGTGGACCAAGGTGATGAAGTAATGGTCATGGGATAGTTGGAATTGGAGGTGATAAAGGTTTATGAAGTGAAGGTGATGGGATGCTGTGAGCTTGGCTCAAATGGGGAAATAGATCTTGAGATGACATAGATAGAATGGGAGGATCTTGCTTTGAAGGACTAGATGGCAATGGATCATGAGATGGAGTTGATGGATCAAGACAATTTTCGTTCAAGTCAATAGATATTTCAACATGCTTTTGGATAAGATCTTGACATGATTGGATTGATGTGGATGGTGTGATGGGGGATGTATGAAGGGATTCTTCAAATGGAGGAGATAAAAGGATGGGATATTTTGTGATTGGAATAGAGGGAAGATGGGAGGATGTGTAGATGGAATCTACAGAGGGAGGGGATGGAAGGAGGGGAGAATCTGGGATTTGGATAGAGAGAAAAAAGGGTGGATATGTGAGGTTCATGGGATGGGGTGTGGATAGTGTCAGGAGGAGAATATGGAGATGAAGATTGGATGAATTCAACGGATGAGGGGACTTCAATGGTGCTAGGAGATGGAAGAGGATCAAAAAGTATGATATCTAGGAGGCAAATAATAGGTATGGGAGATGGAAGAGGATCAAAAAGTATGAGATTTGGAAGGGAAATAATAGGTATGGGAGATGGAAGAGGAATGATGGGTGTGGGATGGGAAAAGACCTTGTCACTAGTGGCTTCACATGGGGGAGTGATGTGACATGACTCATCAACTTTAATAGATGGATTTTGTGATGGATTCCTTGTGAAACTCCTTGGAGACTTACGTATCAGACGGTGGGAAGATGGTACGACAAGATAGTTCACATAGGTAGGTGTGGCAATGTCCTGTGAACTTGATTGACTAATTGATAGGAGAGGAGGGATGGATTGGGGTATGAAATATGTGTTAATGTAGGTAGGAGTTAGAGATGGTAGATTGGGATAAGATGGGATAGATGGGTAGGATAGAGTGGATGGTAGATTAGCAATAGCATGGGGATCATGGTGATGGTTTGGAGGAAATGGAGGACTAGGATTATGAATTTGAACATGGGTTGGAAGATAATGAGATGGTGGTTTGGGATTAGGGATGTAGCTAGTAGTGTTGTTGTGAAAAGATGGAGGTTGGGATATGATCATGGGATAAGATGGAGGCATATATGTATAAGAATAAGATGTGGATGGAGGATATGACAGATGTCCCTTGTCAAAGGTATGATAAGGAGCGCTAGTGGGTATGGAAGGAGACATGATGGGATTGTGTGGAGGAATGACTAAAGTTTGGGGGATGTTGGGAGCAAGCTTGCTAAGGTTTTCAAAATATGCATCATGATTAACAAGACTCTCATCATCACTGTAATAGGATAAAGACATGATGGGGTAGGATTGAGGAATGACTGGAGTTTGGATGGTATTTGGAGAAATCCTACAAAGGTTATCAAAATATGCATCATGATCAACAAGACTCTCATCATCACTGGAATAGGATAAAGACAAGGAAGAGATATGATAACCAAACTCATCATAATATATGTGTGACATGACGTTGTGCGGATGAGTTGAATAGGGAGGAATGATGGAGATGGATGGAAGAATCAAGCTCAGATTAGGAAGAAGGACTGACTCTAAGAAGATGGAAAGAGGATGGGAAATGGCAAAGATACAACACAAGGATTTTCCTAAGAAACTAAGGACGGTGATGCTATGACTAGGAGCTAGAATGATGTTGTCTATGATGATGAGGATGCTTCCTAAGGACTAAAGATAACTTGGCATGGAAACAAATAAAGGGTTGCTTTCTCTAATGTAGGATCAAGTGGATGATGATTGGTCTACCTAGGACAGACTTGTGGTCTTTGGCAGACGAGATTCTCTATCAATGCAAACTAACCTTTTGCTCAAGGTAATGAGGTTACAATGACAAAGTGGATTATCCTAGGACAATGCTTAGCCTAAGGAATTTTTAGATACGGGGATGATTAAAGATGTAGGTTGAGTAACTCTAAAAAGGATGTGACACCAAGTATGGGATACACTGTAGGATGATGTTGGGATGATGGTGCTAGGATTTGATTTAGGATCGACTAAGATTGATTGAGGATTGACTAGGATTGGATTGGATTGGATTTGATTATGCTGGGATCAGATTATTCTAGGATTATGTTTGGATGTGTGTGATGTACTTCTAAGGATGACTACTAAGGATGATCCTAAAATGCATGCTACATGATCTAAGAAGAGGAAAAGTGACCAAGTGTGATGATGATGCAACTAGTCATATTGTTCAAGTGTAATGAAGGCAGTGTTCAGATGATATTTGCTTCGAAAGAGAGCAACTTTGTTGTTGTATATCACTTTGTCAAATTTTTCCCATTTGTGAGTCTCTTGATTGATAGAATCAATAATGTGTTGATACTTCTTGGCCTCTTTGGTTGTGTTCTTCTATTCTCTGCACACGAGAGGCAAAATAGTCTTCACTTTCTTATGATTGATAGAATAGGACATGAGCTCCATCTGATATTGTGTAAGATGAGGTAGTGACTTTGACAAATGTGCCTTGGAATGTGTGCAGAATAAATGATGATATTGAGGATTTTGAGCAAACAATCTTGCAAGAGGCAAAGCAACCTTGCAAGAAGCATACAGATGTTGATCTCTTTGGCAAAAGGACTTCAAAAAAACTTCAGATTGTGTATGTTCAAGATCTATATTGCACAAGGTTTGTAACGTCGCATGCACACACAAGCAATTACACCTAAGGATTTGGTTAGCTTGAAAACCTTTTCTTGCATACATAGGTACACACATGAGAGCTAATCAGAATGCGACCATCACCAAACACGCAGATCTAGTCATGATATCATATTATCTGACTCCAAATGCTCAAGGTGGCATGAATGTGCAAGTTTCTCAGGGAAGTTACTATCTTCCTTGCCCAACCAATTATCAAGCTTATGGAGGTGAAATGGGTAGGTTGCTATTTTATCAGTTGCTAGTATTTTCATGGAGTCCCCGCAATCAGTTTGTATGATGTGACTCACTTAAGAGCCTAGTTTGACCATGCTAGTATGTTGGTTAGTTCACCCAGTATGGACTACCATTGAACACGACCCGCTTGAGCTTGAAAGGATATATACAAACCTTTGGGTCCACCTTATTTCTATATCAGCCAAAGGATTATTGGTTTGGGGTCGTTCTCCAGAAGGACTCGTGCTTCTTTTGGACAGGACCCTCTAAGAAAATTTAAAAAGTTTGAATGGTCACAATCATCTTTCTCTTGCACCAATGACCACGAAAGCCAGTGGGAGAGGATAGTGCATGAAGTGAGGTTGCGCTCTACAAAAGTTTGTGCAAGTGCACCAAACACATAAAGCACATTATTAATTCCTTGATAAGTTAGGCAATATTTGTTTTGATCTAAGAGAGAAATGAACTCGCAAGATTTTTCATTTTATGAGCACCAAAGTGAAATGTATATTGCCTTCTTCAATTGTCTTTATGCATTCAAGATTGAGTTCATTTGATTGTTTAATTTTAAACCCAAGTGTGAAATGTGTTGGATTGCCTTGTTCAGGTTTTAAACCCAAAATGAAGTGCTTTTGAGAGTTGTTGTTCAATTTACCTTTATCACATTCAAGATTGTGTTCGTTTGATTGTTCAATTTTAAGATACAAAATGAAAATTTTGATTGCTGGTTCAGTTTAAAAGCCCAAAATGAGATGTTCGATTGCTTGTTCAGTTTAAGATCCAAAATGAAAGATGCTTGATTGCGTGTCTAATTTCAAAACCTAAAACAAGTGTTTTATTTCCTTATGCATTCAATATTTGATTTTTCTTGAATTGTTCAATTCCTTAAGGGCATTCAAGAGTTGTGTTTGATTTGATTTGATTAGTATGCAAAATAAGGGGTGAGTTTGAACGTGTGTACCTGATTTTATATGAGGAATTGGACAAAATTGCTTGACAATATGAATAGGCTTCTAAGTCATCTTTCCAACACCTTTTGAATCGTTCAAAATAGAGCTCGCATGCAAAAGTTATGAGTGTTTCCGTGAAAGTGCTTGCTCATGGATTTGAAAGGGTGTATGATGACATCATCCACCTACATGATTAAATTTGACAGTTTTGTGGCCATCGTAGAAAGCGATTAACAGTGCAAAATGATGTTTAAATGGCCGTCAAATTTAGGCTAGTTTTTTTTTTTGGGTGGCAAAAAAAAAGCCCCTTCTGACTGGGCACTGAGTTGTCTTCGTCTACGTGGCAGGGAGTGACATGTTTTGATGATTTGGCTATGTGCCATGTGGCATGGGGTGATTGGTTCAGTTGGGGGGTTGAAGAAGGTGGTGGAGGGTGCAGGAGGTGCAGGAGCTTGGGTGGCTGAGGGAGCGGTGGACAGTTGAGGTGGCTGCGCGCGGGATTGTGGCTTGATGAAATGTCAATTCGTGTGATGCATTACTAAATGTGGTAACATATTCAAGGCTTGTAAATTGTTTTACAAGAAATATCAAGGATTTGGCATTTCCTAGGAAAAAATGGCTGCAAGCAATTGATAATAAATGCATAGCAGACCACCTCAAAGATGTGTTATCTCATGGAGTTTGATAATTGTAGAATTTATGTCAAACAAATCAATTGAAAAGGCTTTTAGAGTTTCAAACAAATGCAAACAAGTAGTTTCTCCATTTTGTGCCACTATAGAAACCATAGAATGAATGAATACCTAAGCCATTTGTAGTTGAAAATGCTCTGCAAGCATTCATGTGAAATGCGAATGCATTAACAAGGTATGTGAACAACTCGATAAAACACCGAAAGTTAAAAATTCTATGTGATATGCAGGAAAAGGATGAGAATTACTTCACACATAGCTCCTCAAATAAATTTCATTTCATATAATAGAATCATTGATTGTAGATTGCACACAAAATGGGATAGTGGAAACAGCTTTGGTTGCAGCCAACCCCTTGGATAGATGCAAAATAAAGGTGAAGGTAAAAAAACATGTGAACTGTTTGACAAAATGTGTCAAAGAGGTTCCATCTCATGGCTTGCAGTGATCACATGATACACCAAAATGACTGATAAGAAGCTCTAGAAACATCAAATCAAATGTAATGGTCATAAATAATGTTTCGCTGCCCCCTCATACATTACCTACAAGCAAGCATTTAGAAGCTCGAGGGTAGTGGTTGTGCGTAGGATGGTGGTTGCGTTGCGCGGGGGCGGAGGGAAGCGAGTTGGGCAAATCTAAGAAGGGTTAGTGGCAGTGCGAGCTGCAAATGGGAAGAAGGGAAGGGAGGCACAGAGGTGGGGAGGTGAGAGGCGAAGGGGTTTGGATAAGTGAGCACGGGGGTGGGGGAGAGAAGTAGAGGTGGATTGAAGCGCGGGAGATGGAAGTGCAAGTTGAGAAGGGTTGTGGGAGTAGGTAGCAGGGAAGGGAGAAGAGGTGCGCAGGGTGTTGTGGAGAGGTGGGTGAAGGCGGAGACGGAGTTAGAAGAGTGGGAAGAGGGAATTAGGGATGTGGTAAGAAGCGAGTGGCACAGGGTGTGAGGAAGAGTTGTGGTGGGAGGCAGGAGCTCGCGCGGGTTGGGGGTGTGGGGTTTTTAATCCCACATGCCCCCCGCGGAGATAAACTTCATTGTTTTTATATAAGCTTTGCTTCATGAAAATAAAACAAGAAGCATGGGGATTGCGCTTGGGGATTAGGCCTTCGGCTCAGTGGTATAAATTGTGGTTAAATTGTAGATTCTATTGTAGGCTACAAAATGACAGAGGATTAGGATAAAAACCTGAAACAATTTTTTTATTTACCAGGCTGCAACTCTACCTCAGTTTGCATATGTAATTTTTTTTTGCCATAGATTCAACTATAGGTGAGTATGGGCAAGTTTATAGTCGTTTCGACTAGAAACGGTGATCCAGATGCGATGGTAGAGTCTGTTTTGAGCCAAGATGCTCCTTGAACCTACAAGCTCACAAACTCATAAAAACTCAAGAAAATAGGTTAGAAGATAAGTAAAGACCCATGAAGTGGATCCCACTGGGTGTGCCAGAATGTGAGCTATGGAAATCAATTATAAACAAGAACACGATGATAAATCAAAGCACTCAATAACTAAGTAACCAAGACTACATACATTATTGGACTAAAAAGGAACACAAAACAATTAAAATATTAAGGAGTGCAAACCTACTTAAAATGAATTATGATCCTTTTGATCTTTGGATTTGTCCATTGATGTGGATGTGTGCTCAATGATGCATGCTCCAAGCTTCAATATGTGTTCTTCAAAACAACATTATAACTCTATATGGAAAGTGGATATTTTGTGAAGGAAAGGGGCTCTTTATATAGGAAAATGGTCTCAAAATGAGTGGTCAGGATGTAAACCTGAAGAGGGGCTCAGATGCCCTTAGAAAAGAGCACGAGGATTGTGCTTCTTTAAGTGCCTCCCATTGTGACAAGTTTCACAAGGAGAGAGGATGTGAGGGGATGAGGAATGTGACCATTTTGGTCCATGTGCAAAGGGATAAGAGAAGACTCTTAGGGATAGGGTGAGTGATGAGGGTTGTAAGAGCATTAATGGGAATGTGTAAGAGCGTTAAAGAGCATTAAAGAGGGTCTTAATGAGGTATGGGTGAGGGTGTAAGAGATGGCTTGAGAAGTTTGACTTTGGGATTGGGGTTGAATTCTTAATCCTTAGATTAGGAATGTTACAAGCGTAGGAAGATATTAGGATTAGGGTTAGAGGTTAAGAGGGTTGATTAGGGAGATGGTGATGTGAGGAGAAAGAATGAGTGGAGGGGTTAATTAGTTGATTAGGATCAATTAGCTAATGAAGAAGGGTTAGCATGTGTGAAGGGGTTGGGATGGGTTTTAACTCAGGGTTAGGTGGTTGGGATTGGTTAGGTTAGGGGTTAAGGTTATGAAGCCATGTGCTTAAATATAATAGAATTTACTATTTGAATCACAAGTGGAGGAAAAGAGGATAATATGTTAAACTAAATGAATAAATACATTCATTCAATCTAATAGGGGAAAAAAGGGGGTTTAATTAACTATTAGGCCATTGGTTTCCATTTAATAATTAATCAGACTATAGCTTAATTAGATGAATTAATCAGGCTAGTAGGATAACATAGATAAATTAGGTAATGACTGATTACTTAGTTGATAATGTCTTAGAAGGCACTAAATGTGACTAGATATGTTAATCATATTTAGGTGTCTACACCAAATATTTCATGTATAAATGCAAATCCTTGAATTCATAAGGTGCATTCATACGACCGGGTAATGGAGCTACATACTTCCCCATTTTTGTCATAAAATTGGGGATTAAACTCTTTACTAGATTGATTTCTTTCTTATATCTCTCTCTTTCTTTACTCAAATCAATCTCTGCAGATGAATAATAGTAAATACCAAAGGCCTTCATGAAGGAAGCTCTATCTAAAGACACTAAGGTAGACTGATCCTTCTTCCTGATAGTCCTTAACACTGGATCATATACACTAGCCAGTTCTATGAGAAAATCAACATCTAAAAAGACATCCGAGGCTATCAATTTCCCCAAACCCAATTTCCAAGGATTACAAACAGGAATCTGCGTAACTCTATTACTATAGAAGTAATTGAATACATGGTAACCAGAACAACATGGAGTAAAAAGGTCTCTACAAATTGACATATAGTCCGAGAAGATCTCGTCAGTAACCTTTTTTGTTCTAAGTAGACCCAGGGAGAAACAGGATGAATTCCTCTGAGAAGTTCCTCTTTAATTTCTGCTCTTGTCCTACATCTTTAACCTCTTCACTGGCTGAGGCCTTGCTGGATTCTAGTTGACTCATTTTTCTGCTTCTACAAGTATTCCTTTATCAAAATCTCTTCTTAGAAAGTCTCTACAACTTCTGAATTTCTAATCACACTTCATTGAAATTTCTGATAAGCAAAATATAGAAGCATTGTGTCTATATATTATTTATCAATAAATGCAACCATATAGTCAAGATCTTAGAGTATCATTGCTCAATCACCTCAAAATTCACTCTGCATGTATCAAATTTAATTATGAGCTATATGTGGCGTGCGAAGCTGACATGCAATTCAATTTAAAAAGAGAGTTGAAAAAGGTCATCATTGCTTTTTACATTTACAATTGCCAAAAAACCTCAAAGTTTGCTAAAAAACCCAGATGAAAGCTGATTGGCTAGAAACCCTCGCTTTTTCTACCTCAACAAATTACTTTAACTTGTCAGGATTTCCTATTTTTCCTCAGCCTTGACATTCCACTATTTATTACATGGAGATCATGTGACAACAAATTTCTTAGAATCTCACCATGCTTGGATTGACTATGGTTTTATGTCAAGATTCAAAGATAAGGCTCTTCTCTGGGTCGTTGAATACTTTTCTAACACCAGGGTCTATCTTGAGATTGAGCGACTACCACATATCTCATAATCTCTGAATAGAAGCTCTAACCCTAGTTTCTTCACGAGATCTAGTGACAAAGCTTTTCATTACTAAATTTAACCATCTTCTCCCAATCTCTAGATGTTAGTGACAACTGTGATCAAATTATGAGATTAAGTGACTAAAGGATCTCTTGATCGCTGCATGTTTCTTTATTAACTGTCAAGATTATGAGATCTAGAGATAACCTTGAAACATCCTTTATCTGAATTATTGAATTTTAAGCTCTTAACTATTATGATTATGAGATCTAGAGATAACCATGAATTTTATTTTCTCTCCTAATCTCGCAATGTTTTATACAACTTTGAATAAATTAGGAGATTTAACGTACACCACCCATCTTGTGAACCTCCAGGACACATGTCAACATCTGATCAAATCTCAGCCCTGTATCTCATGATCGCTGAATTATTTCTTCTTGACTTATTTTATTTGAAGATTCAACGATAGCCACACATCTGCATTAAAATTAACGGTCATTGCTTAATCTCATAAGAGTTTACTTAACTCTAGTCATGTTTTGAGATTCAACGACCATCATAGTTCTCGTAATCTCTAAAAAGAAGCTTTAACCATAATTTATTTATGAGATTCAGAGATAAAGGTTTTCTCCCAATTGTTGAATACTTGGCTTAACTCAGCTTAACTCACGAGATCCAATGATAGCCTTTGATCTTTAATAGCATCGATGGTCCAAGCTTGATCTCCAGATCTTAAAAGACTTAGCCACTACTTCATGAGATTTAGCAACATAACTTCATCGTTAAGTCTTTCACTTTGTCACTCAATCTCCAGATGTTATATAATTGACTGTGATCTTTACGAGATTCAACGATAACCTTTTTGGTAGATCGCTCAATCCTTGGAACTAACTATCAATTCTGAGGAGATTTGGAGATAACTGCTTTGCCAGATTGCTGAACATTTAGACTTAACCGCCATCCTTTTTGAGACATAGAGAAAAACCTTTCGCCATGTCATTCAATAATCATAACTAACCACTGATCTTTACGAGATTCAGAGACTCGAAGGAAATAAAAGAACCATGTGCATAAAAGGAGTGATAATGAAAGTCAACTTGGAAACATAAGAACTAGGGCATGACTTGGCAATTTTAGAAGATGTAAACCTTACCAAAGGCAAATAAGATCTAGGGTTTATAGATTTCAGACATTTTCAAAGCAGGGTTGCCTTGAGACACATACATTTTCAGAAATTTTTCAGGATCATTTTCAACTACTAGATGCAAAGGCACAACTTATTCCACACCAAGAACCAAAATTTTGATACATCTCAGAAAACCTAAAATACATCCAATAGTTTCTCTATCTAAGGATGCTTTGAAAGCAAGTTCAAGGAAAGAATCTAGATCTCTGGGAGGCAGACCACAACCACACTAACCTACTACAGAAAACAAACACACAACAAGAAACAAGCACACAACAGGAAGCAAACACACATGTACATAGACCACAAAACTACTGTGCATGGAAAGAAGAGTTAATTAAAGAAAGACTTTAGGAATTTTCCATGCACTGACAATTCCAATACCTCACCATCAAGGTTTTTTATAAAATATGACTCATTTCCATGTATTTGATGAACAATGTAAGGTCCTAATCACAAGGATTCAAATTTTTTGTGTTTCCCTTTATCCTCAACCCTAGCATTCCACAACAATACCATGTCATTTGGCTGAAAGTTTCTACTACTGACCCTTTTGTCAAATAGATACTTCATCTTATGTTGACTTTGTAAATTCTTCCTCTATCCTTCCCTTCTAATCTCATCGAGCTCAATCAATTGAACCATTCTATCATGTAAAGCATTATTTACTTCCAGCTCCTGATCCATGATAAATTTATATACTGGAAGTAAATTATTGATAGGTAACCTGGTGTGCACTCCATATACTAGCTCAAAAGGTGAATTTCCAGTAGCCTTTTTTACTATTACTCTATCATCCCACAATGCTAATTTCAACTTTGAATGCCAGGCCCTCTTGTTTATCTCCAAGGTTTTCTTAAAAATTTGTAGAATGATTTTGTTACTTGATTTTGCCTGTCCATTTTCTTGTGGATGATATGGAGAGTAATATGATATCACAATTCCATTTTCATCACAAAAATCCTGAAACTCTCCAGACCTAAAACACTTAGCATTGTCTTTTACCAATTTTAAGGGGACACCAAACCTAGTCAGGATATTATCCATAAAAAAATCAATCACAACTTTACTAGTTTCTCCCTTTTTAGGAATTGTTTCAATCCATTTAGTAAAATAATTTGTGGCAACCAGGATCCATCTATGTCCACCACTAGATTTCTCTGTAAATTCTCCAATAAAATCAATTCCCCACATGGAAAAAGGGGCCTGAGCTTGTACTGGATTCAATAATAAAGCACCTAAAGATTTCAACTTGGAAGAAAACCTTTGGCAAGGCTCACATTTTTGTACAAAGTTGAAAGAATATTTGAACACAAAAGGCCAAAAATAACCAGCCCTTAGAATTTTGTGGGCAGTTGTCTTAGCAAAACAATGTCCACCACACAAATCAACATGAATCTCATTTAACACTCTATCAGCCGACCTTTCATCTAAACACAATAAGAGCACACCATTCCTATCTTTCCAATACAATTCTCCTTGTATTAATGTGTACTTTATGGGCTTGCAGTATGAGATTTCTCTTTTGATTGTCATCCATGGTATCAGGGCACTTCACATTTTTAATGAAGTATACAATATCAACATACCAAGGTTGTCTTTCAATGCTAGTTAGTGTTAGGTCTTGTAATTCCACATTATTTACTTGCACCAAATCCATATTCTCCTCAGTCATATGCTTTTCTAAACCTAATCCTCTTACCAATTTTGTGATATGGATTTCCAAGTTGAATACTTGAACCCTATTGATCCATTTGCATCTTTTTCCAGTAACTTCTGACTGGGTGAGAATGTCCTTAACCACTGCATGAGGAACATATGCTATCACTTTTGAACAGACCAGATAAGGTCCGCATGACTTGACAACCTTCACTAATGCATATGCTTGTTTCTTTATTACCTCATTATTTAATTTCGCGCCTTGGAGAGACTTGCTGAAAAAGGCAATAAGATGTTCATGCCCTTCCTCATGCTTTTGCAATAATACAACAACAATTGTATGAAAAGATGCAAAAGAAAAAAGTGAGAATGGTTTAATATAAATAGGAGACCCTAAAATAGGGGCTTCCTAAATTGCTTTCTTGATTTTCTCAAAGGCAGATTGTGCCTCCTCATCCCACTGAAACTTAGCATCCTTCTTTAAAAAAAATATTATAGGTTTCACAATCTCTGCGAAATTGACAATAAACCTTCCAACAAAATTAATCTTTCCTAAAAAAGACTACACTTGTTTGACATTCTTTGGAGAAATGACCTTTTGGATAGCCTCTATCCATTCTGGGTCAATCCTTACTCCTTATTTTGATACAATATGCCCCAACAACTTTCCTTCTGTGACTGCAAATTGACACTTTTTAGGATTCAATGAGACACCATATTCAAAGGCTTTATTGAACACCTTCTCAAGATGATCACAATGATCCTTTGCTTCCTTAGAATATGATGTTAGGTCATCCTAATAGATTACCATAAATAATTCAGTAAAATATTTAAATATAACATACATAGCTCGTTGGAATGTTGCTCCTGCATTCATAAGACCAAATGGCATCCTGATATATACTTAAGTCCCCCAAGGAGTAGTAAATAAAGTTTTAAACTGCTCTGACTCTTTCACAAATACTTGGTTGTACCCTGAGAAACCATCCATCATTGACAATAGGTCACAACCAGTAACCTTCTGCAACTTTGCCTCCAGAATAGTTGTCTTTTAGAGATGCAAGGTTTAAATTTTTGAAATCAACACACAACCTTATATCACCATTTTTCTTCCTTACTGGGACCAAGTTGGAAACCCAGGTTGAATGTCTTATAGGTTGTATAATTCATGCATCCCTTAACCTCATTAATTCATGTTGCATCTTGGGAGCTAATAATGGGTTGATTGGCCTTTTCTTTTGTCTAAAAGGTTTAATACCTGGCTTTAATGGGATCGCATGCTGAAAAATGCCCTCCCTATAAGCTTTGAAATCCTCATATGACCATGCAAACACCCACTTATGTTTTCTCAATAATTTTATCAAATTTTTCTTAACATGGTAGTCCAAATTTTTTCCAATATATGCATTTTGGGGTGTTGTTTCAGATCCCAAATTCACCTCTTCTAGGTCTTCAATTTTAGCATTGCTCCTCTGAGACATGTAATTATCTTGATCACTAAATAATGCCTCTAATTCCACCAGCCCCTTGGGGATTTGATTAGAACTTAGTTGGACAACCTCATTACCAAAGATCATGTCCCTACCATCAACCACCTCTACTAAGGCATTATAGTCTACATGTTGACCTTCAAAATGGTCAAGACACCGGATAAACCTAAGGATATCTTGGTCATCCTAAAAAACCTGCCAATTGTATATATTGTCTAGCACCACAGGCCTACTCTTGACTTCCAAAATATATACTCCGTTCAAGGTCGAACAATCATTTTTCAAAGTAACATTTTCCAAAAGATCAACCATAATATTTTTTGACCTCTCTACCCAATTAATGTTGAAAGTGTCAAACAATTCTATCTGATCCCATACTGCATGTTTATACAATTTTAACCTACTATTTTCTATAACATATTTGGATCTGACTTGTGCTACAACCAGAAAATCCCCCAAAACCTTTAAGCACTTAATACCATGCCTAGTTGTAATGTCTAACCCCAAACATGGGGCTTCATATTCAACACTATTATTTGTAAATAGAAAAGCTAATAAGAAGGAATATTTGAACATTGTACCTGATGGAGAAATGAATAGGATACCAGACCCTGATCCTTCCTTGGAACAAGCTCCATCAAAATACATCTGTCACAAGCTAATTTGTTCTATGAATAATTCTTCCACCAATGGATCAGTGTTTTTACATTCTGGAAGGATCTTCTCCACTCTAAAGTTTTCCATGTCCACCTCCACACAACAATTGAGCATGTCACTTGGCACCTTTTCAATAATCACAGGTGCTTGTGGCTCTATGTACAACTTTATTTTAGTCTCATTTACAGGGATTTTTGCATAGGACAGATCTAACTATACATGACCTCCTACTGTTGCAACCCACTGTCTTGACAACAACATACCATAATGGGGTTGGGTATCCACAACAACTACATCCATCTTGTTTTAAAGACAATTAATCAATTGTGTATTGTCATTGATGTATACACAAATGTAGTGATGTTACACAAATGTCTAAACCTAAACCGAGCACAGTTAGTGTATGCCAAGCTCTCTCGGACATTGAATAAGACTCCAATATTAGCCAAAGTGATTTTTAGTTCTAACCGAGTTCACTAGGGCAATACAATAAAGGTCGGGCATTGAAGGATTACAGTGTTAACCGAGTTATGCATTTAGTGTCAGCCGACTAACAACAGTTTACACTTTATGTTTAATGGTTATATGCAACCGATAGACTTAAGTTTTATTATTTATTTGGAAGGTTTTTCAAGCCTACTTGACAAGGCTTATCATATATATACAAGGTCAAGTTTGGATTGAATATGTAAGTAAGAAGTGGAAGAGTTTTTGATATGAAGAGTGAAGGCAAAATAAGATGGAATTCTGACTAAGGACATAACATCCAGACCGAGCTACAATAGAATATTCGATCATTGAGGATCTAGTTTAAAGCTAGAGTAGAGATCTAAATCAGCAAAGACAATTTCTTCTTCAAACAGGTCAATTCATTGTTACTCTCTAACAATTGTAGCAATGATCCAAACCTCTTTATAGAGTAGACTTAACAGTCTTTCATAAATCCTCTCACAAGGTGGCATTTCTACATTGAAGTGTTTGAAGACCTCTAACAAGGCCACTCCTTATAGGGTGATTAAATCCTCTAACAGGGTCACACCTAACAGTGTGTTTTGTAACCTTTAACAGGGTTGGCTCCTAACAGGGCTCACTTCAAAAGAGTGAAAAATAGTAACTAGTTGCAATTGGTGGTTTTCCCAAATTGGGTTTCCACGTTAAATCTTGGTGTCATCTGTGTACATTTTATTTTCTTTAAGATTTATGTTTTTTTACTTAATCATTAAAGGATAATCATAGTTAATATCTTAAGATTGCTTTGTTAACCGAGTAATAGCAGAATATCTTTGTTAACTGAGTAACAATGATAAGTTTGATTAAGACATCTAAGGGACTTGGATTTGTTTTTGTGGTAACCGATTCACCCCTCCCCTCTCAATTACTCAAACCATTTCCAACAATTGGTATCAGAGCATTTGGTGCTTTTAGGAAAGGTTTCAAGGCCTAAGCTAAAGATCAGAGATGTCTTACATAAGGGAGATCCCCAAGCTTAACAAAGACAACTTTGCTGCATGGCAAGAGTTGATGAGGCTACATCTATCTAGTATTGGAGATACTTGTTTGCAATTCTTGGACCACAAATATGTGGAACCACCGAGACCTATGTCTATGGATCAGATGGTGGACATGAAGAATCATAATATAATGATGATTGATATAGCTTCTTCACTCAGTTATTCAGAACTTGATGAAGTCAAGGACTACCCTACTGCCTATGATATGTGGAAGAAACTACATGATATTCATGGAGGAGATGACAATGTAAAGAGAGCCAAAGCATAAAGTCTCAAAGATCAGTTTGATCTGATGAAAATGAAAGAAGGAGAAGACATTACAAAATACAGTGAAAGAATCAAGAAAAGTGTTAGTGCCATTAGAGCTGCCGGTGGAGCAATTGAATACAAAACAGTGGTTAGTAAGGTATTGAGAACTTTACTTCCTATCTATGCAATTAGATTTCCAGCTATTCAAGAGATGAGGTGTAGTAATAATATAACTCTAGATGCATTGGTTGGAAGGCTAACATCTTTTGAGTTAGACAATTTTGACAATTATTCTCCTAATCCTAGCAATTTTGAGTCTTCATTCAAAGCTAAATTAAACCTTGGTAAGATGGATAGAAACTCAAAAGGAAAAAAATATTGACAATAATAGTGATGATGATTCTGATGATGAAGATCTAGAAATAATTGAAGCACTACTTGCAAAGAGAGATGCCAAAGGAAAAGGATAGTACAAAGGAAGAATACCATTGATTTTATTTTCATGTGATGAGGTTGGTCACGTTGCTGCTAAATTTCCAAACAAAGAAGACAAAGGTGAGAGAAAGTTCAACAAGTACAAAGGCAAGAAAGATTTCAAAAGATATAAAAGATACAAGGACAAAGGTGAGAAATCTTGTTATATTGCAAAATATTCTGACAGTGATGAAGATGAAGATGAAATGGTTTACATTGCTATTAAGGATGAGTCAGACAATGAAGATAATGAAAAGACTACACTTTTCTTTGATATTAGAAAAAATGACACTTGGATAATTGATAGAGGTTTTTCTCACCACATGATTGGTGATAAAACTAAATTTGAACATCTTGAGCACTATGATGGTGGGAGTGTCAGTTTTGGGAATGACGAACCTTTATATGTGAAAGGTAAAGGTTGCATTTCTCTAACTGAAGGAATCAAATGTGATAATGCTTATTGGGTTGAAGGGCTAAGGCATAATATACTAAGTGTGGCACGATTGAATAACATTGGTTTCAAGGTAGAATTCATGAATGGTAAGGCCAAGCTCCTGGATCGTAAGGGAAACCTAGTTGGAACTGGTAGACAAACAAAAACTAATATATTCTATCTCGATCTCACTGAAACTTCATGTTTTATTGCACAAGTAGAAGAAAGATGGTTATGGCATAAAATATTGTGTCATGTTAATTTTGATAACCTGGTCAACATAAGCAAGAACAAAAGGTTAAGAGGTATTCCTATTTTCAAGAAACCTGAATTGGCAATTTGCAAACAATGTCAAATTGGGAAGATGGGCAAAACTAGTTTCAATAACAAGAATTACAATACTGAAGAAGTCTTGGAGTTAGTGCATAATGATCTGTGTGGATCAATTGGAACAACAAGTTACACAAGAGAGAAGTATTTCATTCTATTTGTTGATGACCATTCCAGAATGATGACTGTTATGTTTCTCAAAGAAAAATCAGAAGCTTTTCAAAAGTTTAAGTGGTACCTTGCCAGAGTTGAGAAGGAAACAAGAAAGAAACTAAAATGCCTAAGATCTGATAGAGGAGGTGAATTCATTTATAATGATTTCAATGAATTCTGTAATGAAAGAGGAATCAAGAGACAAGTATCTACCCCTGGTACACCACAACAAAATGGGATAGCAGAAAGAAGAAATAGATCTATTATGGATTGTGCAAGAACCTTGATGATTGAAAAGAATGTTGTAACCAAATACTGGAAGGAAGCTATTAGCACTATAATTCACACCTTGAATAGATTTCAACTGAAGAAAGGTACTGAGAAGACACCTTTTGAATTATGGTATGGCTATAAACCCAATGTTCGTTATTTCAAAGTATTTGGAAGTAAATGTTACATCTCGAAGGAAGCAAGAAATAGAAAAATTGATGTAAAAGGTGATGAAGGTATATTCCTAGGCTACTCCTATAAAAGCAAAGCATATAAATGTTTGAATCTTGCTACTCATAAAGTCATAGAAAGTGTACATGTAAATATTGATGAGTTTGCAAAGAGAAGTGAAGAACAGAATAGTAAAGAGCCTAAGGACTACATAAAATTTGTGTATTTTGAACCTGATACTATACCTAAGACACATGCAATGATGATTGGACAACAACCATGTCAACCATTGAATTCATCAGCACAAACCTTGTTGCAACCTATACAACCTAAGTTGCTAACTATTGAAACTAAGTCACAGACAGAGGGAACCGAGTCTTAGACAAAAGAAACTGAGTCACAAACATAGGCACCCAAGTTTCAGACAGAGGGACCTGAGTCTCAGACAGTGGAACTTGAGTCTCAGTTGGAAGAGAAAAATAGAATGTTTGAGCATAGTGAAGCAAGCCCATAATCAAAGAGGAAGGAACTTGTACTTGTCAAATATGTCAAAAAGCATCATGCACCTGAGAAAATAATTGGAGATCAGAAATAAGGTATAATGACAAGGAACAAACTTAAAGGTACATGTTTTCTTAGTGAAATTGAACCTAGATCCATTAAAGATGCGTTGAATGATGAAAGTTGGATATAAGCCATGAATGAAGATATTGAGCAGATAGAAAAGAACAAAACTAGGACTCTTGTACCTAGACCAAAAGACAAGAATGTGATTGGTACTAAGCAGGTTTTCAGAAACAAGATGAATGAAAAAGGTGAAGTTTCCATAAACAAAGCAAGATTAGTGTGTAAAGGATATGCTCAAGAAGAGGGTATTAATTATGGAGAAAATTTTGCTCCTATTGCAAGACTTGAATGAGTCAGAACTCTTATGGAATATGCAGCACATAAAGGATTCAAGGTATACCAAATGGATGTAAAATCTGCATTCTTGAATAGAATTCTGGAAGAGGAAGTCTATATTGAGAAACCTGAAGGTTTTGTAACTGATCCTAACAAAAGGAATATGTTTTTCAAATTGCATAAAGCCTTGTATGGACTGAAGCAAGCTCCTAGAGCTTGGTATGAAAGATTGCATGGTTACCTAGTAGTATTGGATTTCAGAGAACTAATGACAGTAGTAGCTTGTACATCAAAGAAGGATACTATTAACAAAGATATTTGTTGATGATATACTATTTACTGGACATGATGATTTATGCAAAGAATTCTCTAAAGTTATGAATAAAGAATTTGAGATGTCTATGTTTGGAGAAATCAAATTATTTGTTGGTTTACAAGTTCATCAAATGAAGGATGGTATCTACATTACTCAGTATAAATACATCAAAGAGATACTAAATAAATTTGGAATGGAAGATTCGAGACCAGTTGAGACACCTATGTCTACTGGACATAAGTTTTCTAAGAATGATGACTCAAAGGAGGTAAATCAGACTACCTACAGATCCATGATTGATAAAATTCAATATGTTGTTCAGAATAGGCCTGATATTGCATTAGCAGTTGGTATTGTTGCAAGGTTTTTAGCTAATCCTAGAGAGAATCATTTGATGGCTATCAAAAACATTCTGCTCGATATCTTAAAGGCACTGAAGATTATGGATTATGGTATAAAAAAGGAGGAAAATTTGATTTAAATACTTTTACTTATGTTGATTGGGCAGGAAGTGTTGATGATAGAAAGAGCACCAGTGGTGGAGCATTCTTTCTTGGAAAGAGGTTAGTCTCTTGGACCAACAAGAAACAGAATTGCATTTCTCAGTCTACAACAGGGGCAGAGTATGTTGCTGCAACATTAAATTGTTCAAATATCATATAATTCAAACAACTATTGTCAGGTACGAAGGAGAAAATCAAAGAAACAATTATTATCTACTGTGACAACACTGGTGCTATTAACATTTCAAAGAACCCTGTGATGCATACTAAGACTAAGCATATTGTAATCAAGTAACATTTCTTGAGGGAATTGGTTCAGGACAAGGAAGTAAGGTTGGAATATGTGAATACTAAAGAACAAATTGTATACATATTCACAAAACCTTTACCTAAGGATGCATTCTTGTATCTTAGAGGAAAGCTAGGGGTGATTTCCTAACTGAGGCTCACTAATGGACATATTAGTGATACATCAACCAAGGTACAGAAGAGATTTAACAAATTGATACTGATTGTCAGAGATTATTGCATATGAATTAGTACATCAAGTACACTACAATTTCATTGGATAGAGTCTTTGGAATTTGAATGTCAAAGAGGGAGAGATTATTAATGTCATGCCAAATAAATTATTAAAGGAAAAGATTATTGATGACAGAGGGAGAAATTTTATCAGAAACAAAGATTAATGTAAGAGGGAGAAATCTGTATTTTAGTGATTGTGAAGACAGAGGGAGTTTTCTGGATGAGAATCAGAATGAAGCTAAAGACATTAATAAAATTTTATTCTTGTTTTTATTTCTCTAAAATTATTTGTATTATGACATGTTTTGTTGCCATCAATGCCAAAGATGGATATTGTTGAAGACAATTATTCAATTGTGTATTGTCATTGATGTATACACAAATATAGTGATGTTACAGAAATGTCTAAACCTAAAGCGAGCATATTCAGTGTATGCCAAGCTCTCTCAGGCATTGAAGAAGACTCCAATATCAGCCAAAGTGATTTTCAGTTCTAACCAAGTTCACTCAGGCAATACAGTAAAGGTTGGGCATTGAAGGATTACAGTGTTAACCGAGTTATGTATTTAGTGTCAGCCGACAACAATAGTTTACACTTTATGTTTAATTGGTTATATTCACCCGACATACTTAAGTTTTATTATTTATTTGGAAGTTTTTTCAAGTTGACTTGACAAGGCTTATCATATATATACAAGGTCAAGTTTGGATTGAATATGTAAGTGAGAAGTGGAAGAGTTTTTGATATGAAGAGTGAAGGAAAAATAAGATGGAATTATGATTAAGGAAAGAACATCCAGACTGAGATGCAATAGAATATTCGATTAGTGAGGATCCATTTTAAAGCTAGAGTGGAGATATGAATGAGCAAATACAGTTGCTTCTTCAAACAAGTCAATCCATTTTTACTCTCTAACAATTGTAGCAGTGATCCAAATATCTTTACAAATTAGACTTAATAGTCTTTCATAAATCCTCTCACAAGGTGGCATTTATACATTGAAGTGTTTGAAGACCTCTAACAAGGTCACTCCTTACAGGGTGATTAAATCCTCTAACATGGTCACACCTAACAGTGTGTTTTATAACCTTTAACAGGGTTGGCTCCTAACAGGGCTCACTTCAGAAGAGTGAAAAATAGTAACTAGTTGCAATTGGTGGTTTTCCCAAATTGGGTTTCCACGTTAAATCTTGGTGTCATCTGTGTGCATGTTATTTTCTTTATGCTTTATGTTTCTGCACTTAATCACTAAAGGATAATCACAGTTAATATCTTAAGATTTTTTTGTTAACCGAGTAACAACAAAATATCTTTGTTAACCAAGTAAAAATGATAAGTTTGATTAAGACATCTAAGGGACTTGGATTTGTTTTTGTGGTAACTGATTCACCCCTCCCCTCTCAGTTACTCAACCCATTTCCAACACTTGTATGTGGCTTTAGGAAAGACAACTATCTTTACCTCAACTCCCTTTAGAGTTCCCACCACATGGACCTCTTTTTTGTCCATAGCATAGCATCTCCCATAAAAAGTATCAACACTCATCCCTAATTCTTTCATCACTTCATGTGGCATGACATTTGTGGCAGCACCAAATTCAATCATGCAATGTTTTACAAGTTTGTTGTTTATCAAAAAAGTGACATAGAAGGGATCCACTTGAGATGGTTCTTGGGTAATCATATTACCCATATACAATATAGGGGTCTCTAGCTCAAAGGCAAACTCCTTCTTCTTACTCTCCTTCTTGTCTGTAATAGGGACATCTTCTATCCCTTTAAAAAGTGACATTGTAGCTTCTCTATGCTCTTTTATTTTCAACATTTCCATCAGGGGAACTGAAACTTTCATTTGTGTAAGATCTTGCCTCATATCAAATGCAAACAATTCAGAAAATATATCATTTATTCTATTACCTATCTTTCCCTTATCAGTAACAATTTGTTCATCTAATTTTACTCTCTCTTTCTCCTTTTGGGGAGAAGAGGATTCTCCTTGTTTTGTATCTTCCTTCTCCTTTTTATCATTGGATGGAGATTCAACAACAACCTCTAGGGCATCTTATTTGATAAATATAGAAGCTGATTGGATAGAAACCCTCATTTTTTCCACCTTAGCAAAGTACTTTAACTTGTTAGGAGTTCCTATTTTTCCTCAGCCCTTGCATTCTACTATTTATTACTTGGAGATCAAGTGACAACAAATTTTGCAGAATCTCACCATGTTTTCCTTGACTATGGTTTTATCTTGAGATTCAGAGATAAGGATCTTCTTTGGGTCGCTGAATGCTTTACTAACACTAGGGTCTATCTCGTGATTGAGTGACTACCACATATCTCATAATCTCTGAATGGGAGCTCTAACCCTAGTTTCTTCATGAGATCCCACGAGAAAGATTTTCATTACTAACTTTAACCATCTTCTCCCAATCTCTAGATGCTAGTGACAACTGTGATCAAATTATGAGATTAAGCGACTAAAGGATATCTTGATCATTGCAGGTTTCTTTATTAACTGTCAAGATTACGAGATCTATAGATAACTTTGAAACATCCTTTCTCTAAATCTCTAAATGTTAAGCTCTTAATTGTTATGATTACAAGATCTAGAGATAATCGTGAATCTTCTTTTCACTCCTAATCTTGCAATGTTTTACACAACTTTGAATAAATCAGGATATTTAACACACACCACCCATCTTGTGAACCTCCAGGACACATGACAACATCTGATCAAATCTCAGCCTTGCATCTCATGATCGTTGAATTCTTTCTGCTTGACTTAGTATTTGGAGATTCAGTGATAGCCACACATTTGCATTAATATCAATGGTCATTGCTTAATATCCTAAGATTTTACTTAGCTCTAGTCATGTTTTGAGATTCAATGACCATCATAGTTCTCGTAATCTCTAAAAAGAAGTTTTAACCATAGTTTCTTTATGAGATTCAGAAATAAAGGCTTTCTCACAATCACTGCATAGTTGGCTTAACTTGACTTAACTCATGAGATCTAGTGATAGCCTTTGATCTTTAATAGCATCGATGGTCCACGCTTGATCTCCAAATCTTAAAAGACTTAGCCGCTACTTCATGAGATTTGGCGACATAACATCATCATTAAGTATTTCACTTTGTCGCTCAATCTTTAGATGTTATATACTTGACTGTGATCTTTGCGAGATTTAGAGATAACCTTTTTGGTAGATCGCTCAATCCTTGGAACTAACTGTCAATTCTAAGGATATTTGGAGATAACTACTTTTCCAGATCATTGAACATTTAGACTTAACCACCATCCTTTTTGAGACTTAGAGAAAGCCCTTTTTCCAGGTCGCTCAATAATCATAACTAACCACTGATCTTTACGAGATTTACAGACTTGAAGGAAATAAAAAAACCATGTGCATAAAAGGGGCGATTATGAAAGTCAACTTGAAAACATAAGAACTAGGGCGTGACTTAGAAATTTTAGAAGATGTAAACCCTTTCAAAGGCAAATAAGATCTAGGGTTTAGGGATTTCAGACATTTTCAAAGTAGGATTGTCTTGATAAACATATATTTTCAGAAATTTTGCAGGAACATTTTCAACTACTTGATGCAAAGGCACAACTAATTTCACACCAAGAACCAAAATTTTGATACATCTTAGAAAACCTAAAATACACCCAACAATGGATCTATCTGAGGATGCTTTGAAAGCAAGTTCAGGGCAAGAATCTAGATCTTTGGGAGGCAGACCAAAACCACACTAACCTACTATAGAAAACAAACACACAATAGGAAATAAATACACAATAAGAAGCAAACACACATGTACAGAGACTAAAACACTACTGTGCATGGAAAGAAGAGTTAATTAAATAAAGGTTTTAGGAATTGTTCGTGAACTAGAAACTCCAATAACTCACCATCAAGGTTCTTTATAAAATATGAGTCCTTTCCATGGATCTGATGAACAATGTAAGGTCTTGACCATAAGGATTCAATTTTTTGCGTTTCCCTTTATCCTCAGCCCTAGCATTCCACTGCAATACCATGTCATTTGGCTAAAATTTTCTACTACTGGCCCTTTTGTCAAATAGATGCTTCATCTTCTATTGAGTTCTTACATTCTTTCCCTATCCTTCACTTCTGATCTCATTAAGCTCAATCAATTGAACCATTATGTATTATAAAGTATCATTTACTTCTAGCTCCTGATCTATGATAAATTTATATACTGGAAGTAAATTAATAAAAGGTAACCTAGTTTGCACTCCATATAGCTCAAAAGGTGACTTGCTAGTAGCCTTTTTTACTTCTACTCTATCAGCCCACAAGGCTAATTTCAACTTTGAATGCCAGGCCCTCTTGTTTATCTCCAAGGTTTTCTTCAAAATTTGTCATCCATGTTGGCCTTCAAAATGGTCAAGACACCGGATAAACCTAAGGATATCTTGGTCATCATCAAAAACCTGCCAATTGTATACATTGCCTGGCACCACAGGCCTACTCTTGACTTCCAAAATGGATACTCCATTCAAGGTTGAATCATCATTTTTCCAAGCAACATTTTCCAAAAAATCAGCCATAATATTTTTCGACCTCTCTACCCAATTAATGTTGAAAACATCAAACAATTCTATCTAATCCCATACTGCATGTTTATACAATTTTAACCTATCATATTTTACAACATATTTGGATCTGAATTGTGCTACAACTAGCTTAGAATCCCCCAAAACCTTTAAGCACTTAATACCATGCCTAGTTACAATGTCTAACCCCCAAACATAGGTCTTCATATTGAGAAACATTGTTTGTACATAGAAAAACTAATAAGAAGGAATATTTGAAAGTTGTACTTGATGGAGAAATGAATAGGACACCAACTCCTGATCCTTCCTTGGAACAGGCTCCATCAAAATACATCTGCCACAAGCCACTTTGTTGTGTGCACAATTCTTCCACTAGTGGATCAATGTTTTTGCATTTTGGAAGGATCTTATCCACTCTGAAGTTTTCCATGTCCACCTCCACACAAAAATTGAGCATGGTATAACATATCCCATAAAAATTATCAACACTCATCCCTAATTCTTTCATCACTTCATATGGCATGACATTTGCGGCGGCGCTAGAGTCAATCATGCAATTTTTTACAAGTTTGTTGTTTATCAACAAAGTGACATAGACGGGATCCATTTGAGATGGTTCTTGGGTAATCATATTACCCATATAGAGTATAGGGGTATCTGGCTCAAAGGAAACCTCCTTCTTACTCTCCTTCTTGTCTGCAATAGGGACATCTTCTACCCCTTTAAAAAGTGACATTGCAACTTCTCTATGCTCTTTTATTTTCAACATTTCCATCAGGGTAACTGATATTTTCATTTGTGTAAGAGCATGCCTCATATCAAATGCAGGAAATTTAGAAAATATAACATTTGTTCTCTTACCTTTCTTTCCCTTGTCAGTAGCAATTTTCTCATCTAATTTTACTCCCTCCTTCTCCTTTTGGGGAGAAGAGGATTTTCCTTGTTTAGTATCTTCCTTCTGCTTTTTATCCTTTGTTGGAGATTCAGCAACAACCTCTAGGGAATCTTCTTTGATAAATACAAAAGTAGGTTTGCCCTTTCGAGGTTCCACCCTTATATTTCTCAAGTTATAAGCACTTTTAGCTTGATTAATTGCTGCTATGCTCAAGGACCTTTTCTCTTCATCACTTGGCAATCTAAAATGTGGATGTTCTTTGTCATCATCCATAGTATTAATAGTATATCGTAACATAGTACCAGGCTCATCATCCAAGTCAGAAAAAACTTGTTTCTGGTACTCTTGGTATTTTTCTCTCGTACTATTGACATCATCAACATGCTCTTCATCTTCAGAAGACCATGATTTAGCATGTCTTTTTCATAGAGAACATATTCATAGTGGGGTCTTCCTATGTTGAACATGTATGTTCACTGCCAATATTTCTAAATAAATTAGAGAGATAAAGAAGCTATGATTTTAAATAAGGGAGATATTAACATCTTATTGAACCAATTGACTTATTTCCACTTATTTTGATGGACTAAAATTTTCTATGGTTTGCCTCCAATAGTAGCCCTAATAATGCATTTTACAACAAAGAAAAGCCCTTGATTTTTGAGGTCTTTGAGTCCAAAGCCACCTTTAGCTCTTGGTTGAATGCAATGAGACCTAGAAGATGCAATGAATCTAGCATTATCATCCCAGTTAGACCAAACAAAATTTTAAGATATTTTATTCAACTCTTCGTATCTTTTCTTGGAAGGAATCCATCAAGTTGATTAGTAAACATGAGTAGCAATAAAAAATTTGCTAGCAACTTGAATCTTACCTACTAAAGATAAAAATTTGTTACCCTTGTTGAAAAAAATTGTTCTCATAAACATCCCCAGAACTCAAAATGAGAGACCCTTAAACCAAAAGGAATGCCCAAATATCCTTTACATATCTCCCTTTGTTTAATATGGCTCTACTCTTTAGGAATTCAAGGAGGAATAGAATACTGGGATATCAAAAATTCAATCTTGGTGTGAGTTAACCAACAACCATAAATTTCACTTTATACATTTAGGATATCCAAGGTGGTGTTTAGTTTCTCCTCATAATTCTGTAGAAATAACATGTTGTTATCAACAAAGTGTGAGTTGCTAACCACCTTAACTTGAGGAATAGATATACCTTTGATAAGCTTCATTTGATTAGCCTTCTGAAGAGGGTATCCTAAAACATTAGTAATAAGAAAATATATAGAATGAGATAAAGGAGATCATTACCTTTTAGAATGTTAGAGCTCAAAGGAGGCTAATATAGACATTAATAATAATGTGTCAATTTGTATCTTTGAATAACGTTCAAACATGATTTTCTTTAGAAAAAATCCCAACCACTATATCATTTTAAGAATTGTACACTAATAAATTCTATCATATGCTTTATCAAGATCTACCTTAACCACTAAAGCATTGTATCATGATTGGAGACATAAGATTGTCAAGTATAAAAATTGATGCAGGAGCATCCTAGGGAAGTTGGAAATCCTGTGTCGACCAAAAATATGTTAAGTTTTGTTTGGTTCTTGGTAGGTGAGTTGACAGAGCTCGGTGGATTCTGATTGTTCTCGGTCATTTTGGTGCTTGGTTCTCAGTGGAAGGAGTGTTTTTCTTCACCGAATGAACTCAGTGTCTATTGGAAGCACTAATTCATTGAATGGGCTTGGTGGATTTGTTTGTTGGTCCCATTGAGGGGGGAGTTGAATTAGACAAATCAAAACTTAAACACTTAAAAATGAACTCACTGATTCACTCGGTAATACTGAATATATTAAATAACCAAATCACCAAATAACTCAATAACATAAGCAACAATACATCTCATATATGTAAATCAATCATTCAAACTTAGCAACATCATATTTAACTCATTTACACAGGATTCAACTTGGTTGACACAAGATTTAACGAGGAAACCTAATTTGGGAAAAACCTCTGTGGAAATTTAACCCACAATAGAAATGTACCCTTATGAAGTATGCTCTATTAAGAACTTATCCTGTTAAGATCACAAACACATTTTCTAAATGTGACCCTATTAGGGATTTACCTAAGATCTGTTAAGATCTTCACCCTGTTAGGAGTGGCCTTGTTATAGGTCTTTAAACACTCTTTTGGAATGTCACCTAAGTCTAGGTTTTAAAAATAGGATAGTTAAATCCAGTCGATTAAGAGATCTCTTTGCTACAAATATTAATAAGCAATTGTAAAATTTTATCTATAAATATAGAAACTACCTTTGCATGTATAAGATCCTTTATGCTCAATTGAATACTGCCATCACTTACTCCATTTATCTTTTTCTCAGACTGTAGATTTGTCAATCTCTCTTTCTCTATTTTGCTTGTTAATTGTTGTTCTTTGATTTCTTCTTCTTCTCTGTTCAATTAGCCAACAACATTACACTATGTATAATTTTTATCCTTTATATAGACATTATTTTTCCTCTTAATCTCCTTAATTTAATTTTCTTTCATTTGCGCTCAGTCGTTCGATCATCTTCTTCATATTTCTCAACTCGGTAAACTATCTCATTTTTACCTCAAAACTTGTAACTTTTCTTGGAACTTACATAATTTTGTTTAACCGCTTGAACTTTGCCTTAAACCTTCTCATTGCATTTTCCCATTCATAGATCTTGTAACAAACTTTATTTAATTCATTTCCTCATCCAACTGATCATTGCTTCACTTTAAATTTGATTTCATCATCATTTAATATCAATAAACTATACTTGGTAACTATTTGGTACTCGGTAGGTGAGTTGGCAGAGCTCAATGGAGTCTCATTGTTCTAGATCATTTTGGTGCTCGATTCTTGGTGGAAGGAATGTTTTGCTTCACTGAATGGACTCGGTGTCTGTTGGTAGCACTGGTTCACCAAATGGGCTCAATGCCTTTGTTTGTGCTCAGTACCAACTTGGGGATCTCAGTTGATGAGTTCATCAACTGGCTTTTATGGATTAGGCAGACATTGGAGATTACTTCCATGATTTGAGGGGGTTGTTGGGATCGTGCAGAGTTATGAGGTGAGCAGATTTGTTGCATTGGATCTTGTGTGGACCTAAATCTGATTTGGTGCTTTCTTCTATGTATTTATTATTTGTTTGTTGCTGACTGAGTCATTTAATATGGTTCATCATGGATTGTATTGGGCTGAGTGTCATTTAATATTTGTTTGTGAAGCTGACTTGTGGCTATGTTGTATATAAGGAGTGTGTAGGTAGCATTTTAAAAGAAGAAGAAGGAGGAGAGAGTGAGTTGATGACATATAGTAGTAAGTGGGTAAGAAAGAAACTTGTAAGATTGCTTGGTGGCTTGCGAGCACAAGTTTAGATATGGTTTCTTCCACTTAGCTGTAGGGTAGGCTAGTGAAGTTGGATCCTACGAGGTCTTGTTGAATTTGTTAATGTATTGGTCATAACTAGGAAGGCCTTACAACCCAACATGTGGCATGCAATACTCGATTAAAGAAATAAAATCTATATTTTTTGTTCATATCTTGTGTTCTTGAGTTTTCTGTTGTGCATGTGTTAAGCAGTTTGGTTGGACAGTCTGTTTTCAGATCATCCATCCTTTGGCACTGCGTCAAAAATGCCTTTTATAAATCATTTTTACTCAACTCTCATTGTTCCTTGCATAACATGTTTAATTATCATAACTAGAGCCTTAACAATAGTTAAATTATATGAAGTATTTAACAAAGTAATTGATCACCAACCAACAATAAAGTCTTTAATTTTTCAATTTACAAATAAGTTTGAATAAGTCTTTGTTGATACTTGGACCTAAGGAACTCTTTTTGAAGGCTTCCAAATAAAGCATAAAAAATTCATCTTTAATATTATGCCACACTATTTGATAACATTCAGCTGGAATACCATTGAAACTAGGACTCTTATAAGTTTTCATAGAGAAAAGAGGATGCTTGACTTCTTCCATGGAGAGAGTTTGATCCAAATACTGATTTTAACCTATATAATTTTTTTTTATGGGTAAAAGTTTGAAGCCAGAGAAATTTTTTTTATTAATAAAATAAAATTTAAAAGTACAAGTCCATTCGGTGCAGGCACTGGTAGGAAAGAACAGAGTAAAGAAAACCTCTAGTCTTGCATAGGACTTGAAAGTCCAATTAAAAAGTAATTTACAAATTTTGTTGTTATTTACAAGTTAGATAAATGATGAGGGCATTTCCTCATTTACAATAGTTTTAAATACATCATCTCCTATTTTATATCATTAGTTTATGTTTATTTACAAGCTTCTAATCCAATTTAGGGTTCTGTTATTACAAAAAAGTTACATAGTATTAGTTTCTTGCTGTGCATATAAGTCTTGATTCTTTGTTTATTTGTGTTTTCCATCTTTAAGATAAAACAAAAGATGAATCTTCGAGTTCTTGCACATCTGATTTACTTTTGGCTAAGATCACCATATTAGTACTTCAAAAGTGAAACAATTTGATAGTCAATTACTCAAAAAATAGCTGATATGTGTCAACTTCCTGATTTGAAATTACATTTTTATGATGAAATGAAGTATTGCTCTAATCTTTCTAGAACAATTCAAGATTAAGAGAATATGATAATATCATTGGCCTCCAAACAACTCATTACTGGAGCCATATTTGAGCTATTTTACCCATACTGTCATATTATTCAAATATGTCACAATATATAAACTATGATTTAATTTGAATATATAAGTACATATGTAAATGACAATAGAAATTTGTGTAGAATAGAAAGAAATTTTACCTCCGTATTATTTTCCATACATCTAAAAAATAAATCATTATAATTTCAAGGAATAAATGAAGATTCTAAGATAAACATTCATCTTGAGGAGGGTGGGGATAAAACTTATCCATCATCTATTAACCTGAAGCAATGCATGGTACAAACCTATATCAATCTTGTTAGGAATACAATTCTTGAAATTTTCTTCTTAAGTTTGTTGAATATCACCACAATTATTCTCTTCTTCAAATAATCTTCCATAATTATTTTTGGAACAATTAAGAAATTTAACAAGGTCGGTTTGTAATATACATCCATCTATTATAGTTCCAATTTCCTCCTTGTGTTTATAATTGAGATAGTTGAATAAAATTTTGGAATTTTAATTTATTTTTCTTTATCCAATGAAGTCTAGCTTTGATTTTGGCACCCTATGCCTTATATTGTTCAATCTGTGCATTTGTATTTTAGTGACAGTGATAAAATTTTGAAGATTTTCATTATGAGGGTCAACATTTAATTATTTCTTAGTATGCTCAAATTTTCCGTGAAGGTTTTTTTCCTATTCAATTAGGCCTTCGTGCCATTCTCTGGCTAAAGGACTAGAGAAAATAAATGCATTATGTTAGAGTAGAACACCACCACTCAAAACATGACTCACACTCTTGAGATTTCATAATAGAATCCTAAATTTACACTAAGGAAAAAACACATTGATTTTTTTTAAATAGAAGGTATTAATCTTGCAAAAGAGTTTAGCAACAGAGACAACTTCTTTAGTGAAAGAGAGAGAAAATGATACAAAAAATGATAAGGTAGTTGAATAATCAACTTGAATGCACAAATTGGACAAAGAAACCTCTAGATTAAGGTTGTTGGATACATAATATTTATCTAATCTACTCAAATTCCTGTCATTTTGTGATTTGAAATTGAACCATGTAAACTAATTTGTTGCATGGTTGGTGAATTTATTATAAATATAGTCAATCAATTCAACAATATTTAACAATAAATCCATCTTTTAAATTAATCCTGGTTGAGTTTAAAACAAATATTTATATATGATCTTCATGATGTACAAACATGTTAAAGTGTCCTCCCAATACCCAAATAATTTCAAGATTGTTGGGAGAATGTATGAAGCAAAAACCAATAGGTTTTCCATCGATAAAAGAAAGGGTACAAACACAACTTTAAAAAAGGAGTCAAAATTTATAAATTGATAAATAACATTACAAAGCAAGTAGAATCAGCAAGCCCAACAATAGGCCAAAATAAAAGAGAGAATAAACAACCAATTAAATCTCTCCCAAGCCTCCCATACAATCTCTCATGTCATCCATAATAAAATCTTCCAAAAATCATGAGCTCTTAATTATATGATTGTCTCCTTTGGAAATGTGGATTCTAATTGGAAAATGATGAATATTTATGCACCCAATACATTGGCTACTAGGGATACCTTGTGGAAGAAAATCATGGATTTGATCAAGGAAAATAGTGACTCTGCATCGATGGTGGCAGGGGAATTTAACACTTCCCTCTGCCCCTTGGAGAAAATGTGAGGGTTAGCTTACTACTCAGACAACATGACTGATTTTGTTGTATTCATTAATAATACTAGTCTGCTTGATGTGGATCTACCAAGGAAGAAAATCACTGGGTCGAACAATAAAAAGGGAAAATTTTTGATCTAGGTTAGATTGGATAGGTTCTTGGTCTCTACAGAATATGATGTGGGATATACTACCACACTTTATACTCTCCCTTAGACTATGTCTAATAATAATCCAATCTTAGTTAGTTGGAATGACAATATAAGACAAGGTTTGATTCCTTTTAGATACGAGATCATGTGGTCTACTCATCTCGATTTCAAAAATTATGTAGAAAATTGGTGGAACACTCCAGTTTAGGGTTCGGTCATGTTTCATGTGGAGAAAAATCTAGACATAATTAAGAAGCCAGTGAGAGGATAGAATAAGTCAACTTTTGGGGATATCTTCTCTTAAAGAAAAGAGATTAGTGAAAATTTGAGAAGCATCTAGGAAAGAATGACTAATGGATCATAGGACATATGTGAAAAGGAAGTTTCCCTACAAGACCAATGAAAGGATAATTTAAGAAGAGAGGATATATATCAGAATCAACAATCAAGGATATAATGGCTCAAGGAAGGGGATAGAAACTGTTGGAATAATGGAAGGGTGTGTACTGAGAGGGGAGGGGTGAATCAGTACCCTTAAAAACTTTTATCAATTAACCTTAGTAATCTTTTCTTGCATTACTGACCATTGTTTCTTTACTAGCTCATGCATGTAATATCATAGCATAAATGTAAGTGCATGTAAACAAACATAGAAACATTCATGAAACTCATTAACACATGACACAAGAATTGATAATGTAGAAAACCCTTGTTAGAAGGTAAAAACTATGGTGGGGATGAAACCCACAAAGCTTCCCTATCTACAAAATGGAAGGTTTTGGTTAAGGCTACAAGTTGTGATCACTTCTGATGATCTTACCTTGTTAGGAGTAACATGTTAGACTTGTTAGGTCTACTCAGTTAAGAGATTTTAGCAACACAATGTATGTGTGCACTCAGTAAAGAGATTTACAATAAGACTGTTAAGTCCACCTTCTTGAAGTATTTCTTCTATTTGCTACAATTGTTAGAGAGTAGACAAAAATTCTTATGACCTGATAGCTTGAAATCTTGAATTGCTGATTACAGATCCATTAAGTTCACAAAATATATGTATCACCTATTGTGATGGATAAAACCTCTGTTATGCTCGTAGCCTTGAATCTAGTTCTTCATAACTGAATTATTCTTTATCTGTTCTTCTGCATGAAAACCTCTGTCTGATCCATAGATGTCCTTGTGTGGCTACAATCATCATGTTCTTAGTTGATTATACATCTATATATAATGCATTGACCTAATTAGGTTTCACGCTTTTCTAGAATCAACTCTAAGATCCAAGGTTTACAACTTGACCTTGATCTCCTAGTTTTATTTTATACAATCAATTAAACTGATTAAATCCATTAATTACAATTTTCTTGATCCTCAAGAAATGATTGTCCAGCTAAGCAAAAAGCTAATTTAAAGGCTAAAGTGCTTTAGCTGATGTGTAGCTCATATCCTCTTTTATCGGTGTTAAAATTGTCTCTTGATTAGACTGGTGCTTGGTGATGTCTCTGCTCGGTTGTGTCTTTGTAGACTGATACTTGGTTGTGTCTCTGTAGACTGATACTTGGTTGTGTCTTTGTTTGGTTTCTCGGTTGATATACTGCTCGGTTGTTATTCCATGCTCGGTGATTAAAACATATCGGTGACCACTGTGTTCGGTGAATACTGACACTTGGTGAATGCTGACACTCGGTGAATGCTGACCAACCAAAAATGTCTGCTTGAATACTAATGACAACATTTGATCCTTTAAGGATTATCAATCTCCCCCTTTGGATTTAGTATCAAAAACTGATATGTATAGTATATAAACCAAGTTCTTTACTTATACTCTTTTACTTATATAATGACTCCCCCTATGTGCATGCTCTCAGTATGTACATGTTTTCCTTGGTACATTTCCCCCTATGTGGATATAATGAATGTACATATACATTTTACCCCTTTTTTGAAAATAATGACAAAGATGTATAACTTACATCTTGTCAAAAATGTGTGAATGGGATTGCTTGATGTCTGCCATTAGCTTGTCCCATTTTTCTTTGAGGTACTCGAGTGTCATATGCTCCAATGCGATTTGAGTGTGCATGTCATAGATGTTGTTGATGACATGTAAGTGATTAAATGTTTGAAGATGTTAAGTTGATGATCATGTAAGGCATTAAATCAGTTAATGTATTGTATTGTCATTGATGTCAACTTGATATAATCTGTATGGTCATGAAAATACTGCCAAGGACTTCAAAGAATTGATGAATCAAGGTTATGCTGTCAGTAATGCATATAAGTCAAGTATTCACTAAGTGACTGTATACACCGATGAAGTGCACACCGACGGACAGAGTAAAAGAGAAAAACTTGCAGTGTTACCTGACAAGCTAATGCACAACATTACCGAGGAGCAAAGTCACAGTGTTGGCCGATGAGAAAAGCATAGAGTAACCCGACGGAAAGAATTATAGTGTTGCCTGACGGAAAAGACAAGGATGGAGATCCCGATGACAACTGAAGTCACATTAATGGAATAGTCAGTTATCACCAATGACTAACTGAAGTGTTGACCGACATAATAGAGAGTTCAAAAATGACAAAATGCTTAGCTGTCAAGAAGCTATAAATAGACTTAATAGATACTTATCATTGTTTTAATCATCCAGATAAAGTCAGAGATAAGTAATTGATTTAAAGCTGATTTATTCAGTTGGCAAGAATATCTCTTTGAGATAAAATAGGAGTTTGCTTTAAATCTAATTAGCGAGAATTGTGGATCATGCCAAGAATCAAGAAAGCCAAGAAAAGGTAAATCATGTCTATAAAGAGACAAACCCAATTCATTAAAAATTGGAGTGTGGGGTGAAAAAGAGAAGAGGAAAGATGCTAAAGAAAATCTGAAGGAGAATAAACTCTTCATTCAGTCCTGATCAATCAAGCTAAGGAAAGAGCTAGATTCTGCAGACACCGATGAACAGTGAGACAACATCACAAAGCAGAACATTGTGGAGCAAAGGTAGAAAATTGATTATATTGATCAGAGAGGTAATGCACTTACAATAGATCTAAAAATATGCAATTAAGTTGTATGTATGAATATATCATTAATGTTTCAGTTTAACCATTGAAGCATCAAGTCTCTTAATTGAGCAGGACTTAAAAGTCTTTTACAATTGAGATACATCCCAAGGAGTATCAAAAAGTTTGATCATGAAAGTAGCATTGGATATGCACGATACCTATTGACAGGCCAAGTGAGTGTTTGATCAAGGATGGTAGCATTAGATGCCAAATGCTAGGTGACAAACTATCTTTTAAATCCTCTAACAAGGTCACACCTAACAGTGTGTTTGTAACCTTTAACAGGGTTGGCTCCTAACAGAGCTCACTTCAGAAGAGTGAAAATTTGGGGTACCGGT
>MU218409.1:277034-287052 GCA_018584345.1 Thuja plicata | reverse complement strand
GTCACACCTAACAGTGTGTTTGTAACCTTTAACAGGGTTGGCTCCTAACAGAGCTCACTTCAGAAGAGTGAAAATTTGGGGTACCGGTCCCAGTGGTTTTTTCCTTAACAGGGTTTCCATGTTAAAAATCCATGTGTTATGTGTTTATGTTTCATTACTTTATTGTTTTATATTTCACATATGCAATTCTAGATTTATTGGTATACTCTGCATATTTACTGTGTTTCGGTAAATAGTTAACTGCTTATCGGTAATTATACAGAAGAGAGATTTACAAAGAAATCTGACATGTAGAAAATTGATATAAGTATTTCAAGGCATTCATCTTGTAGGAAAAAAGATAACTAGAGGCATAACTTATGGTTATAAGTTTTAAGGTTTTATTTAGGGATTAATTTTTGAGGCCACTGATTCACCCCCTCTCAGTTATTACTAACAGTTGTCAGCTACTGACATCTCTGGGGTGGCAATTAGAGTCTTTGTCATTGTTATATGTGTCATCAACAATGTGAGATTTGATAGTAACAAGCTTTGTAGCTCAGTTACTTCATCTCTCATTTTTCTTTCTTCCTTTTGTATCTCAAGTCTTAACTGTTTGGATTCAATTATCTTTTCATAATGCAATTTGAATGCATTTGGCTCGATTGAAAGACTTTGTGCACTAGCTTTGAGATCTTCATTCAACTTAGATATTTGTGCATCATACTCGGTGGTGAAGTTCTCAATAGTGCATAGATTTTTAACTAGGGTAACTAACTCTGAAATAACAGGTTCTAATTGAGTTACCAGTTCAGAAAGTTTCACCTTATTTACCGCTACTTCTTGGCTGATTTTCTCTGTTAGCTTGTAGTGATACTTCTAAGCTCTTTCTTCAATGACCTTCTCGACATCTACATTATAATTGGTGATTGCCTCGGTCAAATCTGACAATTGATCAATGATGGGTGCATTTTGATCAATCTATATATCAGGTACTACCTACAATAGTATTTCCTTTGCTGATTCTAGGACTTGTGTATTTTGGTGTTCCAGTTTGAGCTTGTGTTGTTGTGCCTTCCATTTTCATAGCTCCTCATACCTTGTCAATGAATCATAATCAAGGGTTCTTGGATCATGGTCAAGTATTTCTATTATCTCCTCAAGTGTAACGGTGGCCTTATTTTTCTTGTTCTTGTTCTTCTTTGGAATGTTGCTGATAGTGGGGGAATGTGGAACAATAGCAAGAGCCTTTTGTTGCTCTATTTCTATCATTAATTGCTTGGGAGGTGTGGTGCCTTTTCTAGGTGGCTCATTCAATACCCGTTGGTCAGTTGTAGATGTCTCCACATCAACCTTGTCTTGACTTGCAACATTTTCTTCCTTTCTACTGTCCTTGGTAGGTGCATCATTTGGTTTCTCTCCACTGTTATCTGTCTTGTCCTTTTCCCCTAGTTCATCACCTTTGTCCATTGGTGTGTCAGTTTCAGGATCAAGTGTTTTCTCCTTGGCTTTAGTGATTATATTGATATCTTGTATCAATAAAGGCATGTTACCTAGTACATTTTCTTGGGCAATATTTGTAGTGTCCTGTTCTATGGTTTGCTCAGAGGTAATAGTTCTGATTAAGTAAAAATAGGTTTTGCAAGGACCCAAAACCTTTACAAAAGTGTTACAGATATTCAATAGAGTTCAACAACATCTGTGCCATAGCACTAAACTAGGAAAGCAAAAATAGCAAGAAAGCAAACAGCCTAACCAAAAAAGTCCCACAGATAAACAAGACAGGGACAACAAAAAAAGGGTAGAACCAGAAAAAGACAACTATGTGCCCTCCATTAGTTCCTGGGCCTGAATGACCATAATCTACATCTGATTTACTAAATTATTGAAGTCTTCAATATCTTTTTCCTCCTTTGGACTCATCTTCTTGGTGCTAGCCCTCGTGCAAGTTCCTAGTCCCATGATCTCCTTCACCTCTCTGAAGTCATTTTCTCCTCTGTCCTGATCCAACTTATCCATCAAGATCTATGTGTGTGCCCAGTATAGGATTTAAGGCTCACCAAGCATTGCTCCCCTATCTTTCAAACCGTTTCCTCAAGTTTTTCCACCTTGATGTTCAGGTTGTTGATTTTCCTTGTGCTGTCTTCTTCCTCTATCCTTTCTATGATGTCCTTCAACTGTTTCTCCATTTTACCAAGTTTGTTCACAAATTCCACTTGGGCTTCCGAATTACCAACCACCTCTTTCATTTTGTCTAAGAAAACAACAACAGGTTTCTCACCAATACCAATGCTTTTTATGAGATTAATCTCAGCCCTCATAACATCAATTTGATTTTTTTATATTAGCATTGTCATCAATGATATTACTCACCATGCCAGTGAAGTCTGCAATACAATCCTTTCTCTGCTTAATATCATCAAGAACATGATAATTACCCGTTTCCTCTTTTTTCATGGAAGTCTTTCTCCTCATACCATGTTTCCTCTTTTTTCGTTCTTTTGTCATGTTTCTCCTTCACCTTTTCTTCTTCCTTTTGCTCGTTGGCCTCTGTTTTCCCAGTTGGATTTTGGTCCTCTTCTTTTTCATATTTTTTGTCCTCCCTATTCTCTCCTCTATCATCCTCCCTAAGGTTCATCTCAGTATTCAAATTTTTCTCCATCACATCTTCCTCATCTGAGGAGAGAATAATTCTCCTCTTGCTAGGGTTTTTACCTTTCTGGCTGGTCTTAGTTCTATCCATCACTTCTCCCCATTTTCTTTTCTTAGTCTCTTTTTTTCCCTCCTTCTCTTCATCCTCTTCATCCTTCTCTGTTTCTATTTCTTCCATCAAAGTCTTCTTCTTAGTAGAATTTTTGCCTTTTTTTTTTCTCATTTTGCTCCCCTCTGGATTATCTTCATCAGATTCCTTGTCTGTATTAGAGCCCTCGTAAAAGGGCTTTTGCTGGATTTTCTTAGACGAGGACCCCTTTTTGGTAGTATTTTTAGGGGTTTTGTATCCCTTAGATTTTTCTTCATTATCTTATGTTTCTTCCTCATACATACTATCATCCTCATCACCCTCTGTTTGTTCCTCATCCCTCTCGTTCTTCTTCAACAGAGGTCTTTCCACTTTTTTAGTTTTCAAAACTTCATAGATTAACAACATTAGACCCTGGTGAGAGGCATGATCTCCCTTTGGGTCTTTCTGCAAACTATTAATAGTGAAATCTAATGAACTAAGTAGATAATAGGGAAAACTAACTTTCACCTTGTGTTTGAAATGATTCAATAACATAAAATGATGACCATAAGCTCAGGTAAACCTACCATCGAGCATGATATAGCTGATGAACGCATAAAGAAAATACCTCCATGGCCTTGAGATGCACTTTGGATTATGGTAGGAAGTGTCTACCTTAACCAGTCTGGCCTTCTCTTCTTCGGACTCCAGGAAATTCTCCCAAGCCTTATCAGATATCACTCTGTCTCTGTAGAACTTAATTACCTCCATGCCCATTCTTGTAGCCTCTGGTATAATCTCCTTAGTGACCTCCATATACTAATTTCCCACCATTACCTTCCCATCTTTCCAAGTCTTACATCTTCATTAGCCTTTGCATTATCATTAGAATCACCTTGAGTTATATCTTTCATAGTGATATCTAGTGTTTCTCCTAATGATTGCAATATCTGAGGAATGTCATCCATGGCCTTACTTGCCTCTATCATCAAATCAATTGGATTTACACCCTCGGTGTCATTGATGAAAATATGCTCAGGGCTCAGTGTGGCCTCCTTCTCCTCATTGTGAGATGTCTCGGTTAGAGCTAGTACCTGCTCAGGTGGATTAAAGATTTGAGTCCAAATCTTATTTCTATCAGCATCAATATCTTCAAGCTTGTTCTATAATACCTTGTATTCTCTTCTCTTTTCCAAAAAACTCTTTGCATTCTCCTACATTGTTGATTCAATTTCTTCAACCGTTGAGTCGTGCATGTAATTTACTAAGATTCTTTCTCTCATTTGTTTCTCCATATGCAATGCATATGTCCACCTGGCTGATATATTATCATTTAGCTCTTGTGGAATATGAATTCTGAATTGTAGAGGTACATAATTTTATGCTACCATCATTTTAATGATTGCTTCCTCTAATTTATTTTGATCCTTGGTAGACAGATATACCCTTGTCTAATCTTATTATTTGATATATAGCCTGCATTGATGATTGACTGTGCAATTTCATCAATTGTCTTTGGAATTTTGGCCTTCTCTGCCTGAATTCTTTGTTCTCTTTATGCTTCTATAGTGCCATCCTTGTCCTCTCTTCCTTTTACATATCTATTTCATTGTCTCAGTGCGGTCGAGGCTTTTCTTTTCATATAAGTTTTCACTGTACCTTTCTTTAATGGAGGTGAGTCTACCTTAGCAGTTTTGCTTGTAGTTCTAGATGCAACTGTTACATTAGTGACCTTTGATTTCTTGGCCTTTGGTGGCTCTAAATCACATTTAGTAGACTTAGAGTCACTCATTTCCCTACCTTCATCGACGAGTGACTGTTCCTTGGTGATATCCTATGTTTTCTTTAACTCTTCATCGGTTATCGAGAGTTTCTTCTTGAGTATCTTTACCGTTTGGGTTTTCTTCTTCCCTATCTTCTTCACTACTAAGCCAGTCTTTATCCTTGACTTGGCTTCCTCATATGTTCCAAATCTTTTCAAAGTTTTATCCACTAGTTCATTCAACAGGGTTTCAATGGCTTTTGTAGCCTGATCTATGTCAATTTCATATTCAAGTGGTGGTAACCATGCTGTTTTAGGGTTGACAACTTTGATGAGTGTAGTGTCGGTGTCTACTACAAAACATATCTAATCTTTTTACTTTTCCACTACTTGAATAGGGATTCTCATCCTCTTCTCCATCCTAGTCTTGAATGTGGCAAAGTAGCCATCCATTAAAGGTATGAAGTTATCTCCTAGTGACTTAATGAAATCACTAATCTGTGTAGTGATTGGTCAGTTTGTGTCTCAAGTGACAATACTGACTAAGGGAAAGAAGTTCTAAAAGTAAAAGAATGTGCAAACCAATAGAGAACTGAACTTACATGTATTAGATCTGGTTGATCTAATGGTTCTCATGTTTTCTTCCAGTTGCTTTAACAACAACTCTGCTAGGTCTAGTTGCACTCCTTTCTTCACAATCTTGTATGCTATGTCAATAGCTCCACAAGAAATGTTTTTCATTCTTCTTGCCTAAAATATCTTGTATCTGACCACATATGCAACAAACTTCAATTCAAGTTCCGTGATTGAGTTCACTTTTAGACCTCTGCCGTCCCATTTTGCTCATGTTAACTTTTCAATCTCGGGGCATGAAGGGTGCCTTAGGGATTTTTTCTTGTCAGTGATTGGGTATACGGTGACTGCATGAATCACATCCTTTGTGATTTCCTTAGGTTCATCCAACCAAATTTTACTGTCATGCACTCGACTGAGCACAATACGAATCCATTCGGTCTTGAATTCCTTCAGGAATAGTAGGGCATTGGTTAACCCTTTCACTTCATTGTGTTTGTACTCATCTTTTAGGTTTCCATCAGTTCATAGCTTCTTATAAGCTTCTTCAAGCTCTATTTATCCGATCTCTGCAACCTTGCAGTGAATGTACGCTCAGATGTCTTTGACTAGAAAAACCCTAGGCGAAATACTTGAGAATGCTCTCTTGTCATCGGGTTGTGAAGAAACCTCAAGACATAACTTGTAATTTGGTTCTTCATAGGTCGAGTTCTTGATTAGAGCAAACTTTTTATCTTTTCCCATTTTGATTTTCGAGGTTCATGAGGTGGATGCCATTGATCATGAAATTAGGGCTTCTTTGCAAATGAACTGTGAGCTCGGTAAGTCTTTGTACTTACTAGATGATCACAGTGAGTGCTTTAAATCTGTTGGAGTTACTTTGGAATCTCTATTAATTGCTCTGCAATCTTGTCGCTTCTTAGTCACTCTTTTTCACTCTTCTCTCTCTCTTTATTGTTGAGTGAATGAAATGAGCTTTTGTCGGCCCTTTTATAGACAATGTGCCCTAAGTGATGCATTGAATGCTTCACCTACTACTCGGTTGACAAAACAACAACGCTAGGTCAACACACAAAAGACTTCAGCTCAGTGAGTATTCAATACTCAATACAAGGTGTTAACTTGGTTGTCTCCCACATGTTTACCGATGATGCTCGGTGTATAGTTTTAACTCAGTTATCTTTCATATGTTTACCGATGTGCATTTTATGCTCGGTTCATATTAACTGACCATACTAGATTCACAAAACATAACAAGTAATACCATAGTGCATCTTCATTCATGCCAATTTGGCATATTCTCAAATGAATATTGGAATTGATGTTAAATATAGCTTTGTAGAGTGTAATTCCATACTTGTATTGCTTAGGTGGGAGTGGTGGAATCACCTAATCCATTGGATGAGGCGTCACCAACTGTAGTGCTTGGTCCAACATTTTCATTGTTTGAAGCTCTCCTCCACATTTGATTTCTCATTCTCCTGATGTCTTCACTAGTCTTTCTATTTTAAAAAGTGCTTGACTCTATCACTCGATCTTTGTAATCCTTGCTTAAGTGACCGACCTTATGACAGTGTAAGCATGCCATTCTAGAGTTAGTCCAGTTCCTAGATCTTTGTATCCATTTCCTCATGCAGTTAGCAGCTATATGTCCATATCTACCACATGCTGTGCAATTTACCCAAGTGTTGTAATCTCAAACATATGGGTTACTGACTCTTCTCAGTTTATAAGCATTTTCTTGCTCGTTAGGTTTCCATACTTGCTTTTTCTTTTTTTTGCATTCATGAGATGTGTGGCCATGCATTTTGCAAGTAGGACAATATTTTTTGATGTAGGATTCCTTCTTTGGTTTGTTCACCTTAGATCTGAATTCATGTGCTTTGTGTCCATACTTGTTACAATTATAAAAATTACCTATGAATGCAGAAGTAGATTTAGGAATACCTTTAGCCTTGCTCTTGCAGACATTCGATGTGTGGCCTGGTTTTCCACAATTATTATATGAACGCTTCTTTGGTCTTGAATTTGAGTAGGCATCCCTTTGATCAACTCGGTATGATGATTCTCCATGCTTGGTATACCCTAAACTGACATTGTTGTTGAGTCTTCTTTGTTCATTCAGAATTTCATCCATTCTTTTTGTAGTGTCTTTAGCTTTCTTGGTCATATCATTATGTTGTTGTTGAATCCTTACTTCATGCTTCAGTTTCTCATTTTCTTCTCTTAGTTCACCAATAACTTCCAATTTTCCATTTAGTTCTATGTTCACTCGGTTGGCCTCATGACTCATAAGAACTATTTGATTGGTGATCTCAATGTGATGTTCAGTGAGTCTTTGTATCTCAGATTCTTTCTCTTGAAATTTCTCAGTAATCTATCTCTAGTCATCAATAGCTAAAGTTCTTTCTTGTTCAGCTTGTCTTGTATTATTCATAACATGAATCATTCTTACCATCTGTGTCTCTTGACTGATTTGTAGTACTTTCACTTGTTCATTTAGATGTTGATTGACTTCATTTAGACTTGTAATGCTTCCTTCAGATGTGTCAGATGTATTACCAGATCCAGATCCAGATGAATCAAATAAATCAAGTATCTCTTCTTCATGATAGCTAGTTTCATTGTAGCGAGATGCCATGAATTTTATTTCATCCAATAACTCCTTCATTTTGATTCTTGCTTCTTTGTAATCCTCAAAGAAAATCTGTATCTGCAACTTCTGATTCTCAATATTTTTTTCAAGCTTATACCTTTCCATTGTATGATCTTTTCTCTTAAGTGATTAAACTTTTCCAAATAAGAGATCTATCTTTGATACCAATTGTTGGAATAATGGAAGGTGTGTACTGAGAGGGGAGGGGTGAATTAGTACCCTTAATTTTTTTATTAATTAACCTTAGTAATCTTTTCTTGCATTACCGACCATTGTTTCTTTACTACCTCATGCATGTAATATCATAGCATAAATGTAAGTGCATGCAAAAAAACATAGAAACATTCATGAAACTCATTTATACATGACACAAGAATTGATAATGCAGAAAACCCCTGTTAGAAGATAAAAACTATGGTGGGGATGAAACCCACAAAGATTCACTATCTTTAGAATGGAAGGTGTCGGTTAAGGCTACAAGTTTTGATCACTCCTAATGATCTTACCCTGTTAGGAGTAACATGTTAGACTTGTTAGGTCTACTTGGTTAAGTTACTTTATCAACATAATGTATGTGTGCACTCGGTTAAGATATTTACAATAAGACTATTAAGTCCACCTTCTTGAAGGATTTATTCTATTTTCTACAATTGTTAGAGAGTAGAAAAAAATACTTATGACCTGATAGCTTGCAATCTTGAATTGCTGATTACAGATCCATTAAGTTCACAAAATATATGTATCACCTACTGTGATGCATAATACCTCTATTCTACTCAGTAGCCTTGAATTTAGTTCTTCATAACTGAATTCTTCTTTATTTGTTCTTCTGCATAAAAACCTCTGTCTGATCCATAGATGTCCTTGTGCCGCTATAATCATCATGTTCTTGATTGATTATACATCTATATATACAATGTATTGACCTAATTAGGTTTCATGATTTTCTAGAATTAACTCTAAGATCCAAGGTTTACAACTTAACCTTGATCTCCTAGTTTGCATGTATACAATCAGTTAACCTGATTAAATCCATCAATTACGCTTTTCTTGATCCTCAAGAAATGGTTGTCTAGCTAAGCAAAAAGCTAATTTAAAGACTTAAGTGCTTTAGCTGACATGTAGCTCAGATCCAATTTTATCGGTGTTAAAATTGTCTCTCAGTTAGACTAGTGCTCGGTGATGTCTCTGCTCAATTGTGTCTCTTTAGACTGATGCTTGGTTGTGTCTCTGTTTGGTTGCTTGGTTTTTATTCTGTGCTCAGTGATTAAAACATGTCGGTGACCACTATGTTCGGTGAATACTAACACTCGATGAATGCTGACACTTGGTGAATGCTGACACTCGGTGAATCTTGACACTCGGTGAATGCTGATCGACCAAAACTGTCTGCTTGAATACTAATGACAACATCTGATCCTTTAAGGATTATCAAGAAACTTTAGTTTCTTCCATAATTTAGCCACAAGACATAAAAGAAGAAACTAAATACAATGCCTAATTGATGATAATAATCAAGAAGTTAAATAGGATAACCAACTTGGTGCCTTGGTTACAAACTATTTCAACAAGTTGTACAAGGATGAGGGGGACATGGACATGTCTATTGAAGATTAGCTCCTGCAATTTATTCATCCAAGTATTAACTTGGATGATAATGAACAAATTATGGTTGTAATTACTAAGGATGAGGTTAAAGATGTAGTCTTCTCCATGGGAGTGTATAAAGATCTGGGACCATCGATTTTTACCTACCTTTTTTTTAGAATTTCAGTATATGGTTGAAATTAATATTAATTTTGCCACCAAATTTTTTTTTCAGATTGGGGAAACTTCTGAGAACCTACATTGCCTTGGTTGTCAAAGTTCAGGAGCCTAAAAGGCTGGGTGATTTCAAACCCATTAGCCTATGCAATACCACTTTCAAAATATCTACCAAAGTTCTTGTTAATAGATTAAATCCTTTCCTTTCTACTATGCTTAACAACAACCAAAACAACATTGTGCCCGACCACCAAATCCTTGATGTCATTATTACAACTCATGACATCATTCATTCCATGGATAAGTGTGAGTCACCAGGAATGTTCTTTCTACTAGCCGTCTGCGACTGAGCGACTAGTTCCTTATTGCGCACTCGCGCACTAAGAGACTTAACTCATAACTAGCTCGCGAGTGTGCGATGCATTCCTTGTGCTGCTCTCTGCTACTCCGCGACTGTGCGACAATGCAAAACATGACTTGCTCATTATGTGACCTGGATCAAAACTTGTTCAAAATTGCTGGGGCTAGGGTTTTGAGCTAAACCCTAGGGTGCTCTGCACCA
>MU218409.1:258562-271547 GCA_018584345.1 Thuja plicata | reverse complement strand
GTCACGCATCCGCAATGTCTTTACCTGTTCTGTCTTTTCCTTGGCGACTGAGCGATGAGCTCATGTCGCGCACCCGCATTGCTTTTTCATGAGCTACGTTTTATGCTGCGACTGAGTGATGAGCTCAAGTCACATACTTGCACTGCATCTTCATTGACTGCTCCTTACTCTGTGAGTTGGCGATGCACGTTAGTCGCGCACTCGCTGCACTTCTGGACGAACTGGACATTCATTGGCGACCCTGCGACACAATCCGTCGCGCACTCGCAACTCTTTCTGATGAGCTGGCCCTATCTCAGCGACTGAGCGATACGATCAGTCGCACACTCGCTATGTTTCTACTCGAGCTGCCTCTCGCTTTGTGACCGAGCGATGAGCTCATGTCGCGCTATCGCACTGTCTGGAGATGAGCTGCCTTTCCTTCTGCGACCTGGCGATGCATTAGGTGTCACTCACTCGCACACCACGACGTAACTATTTGTCTTTGCGACTGAGTGATTGATCACCCATCGCGTTGTCGCACCGTGTTTGCTCTGACTGCGAATTGACTCGCAATTGGGCGATGAGCTCCCCGTCGCGCTGTCGCGCACTGTTCTTTCTACTAGCCATCTGCGACTGAGCAACTAGTTCCTCATCGTGCACTCGCGCACTAAGAGACTTAACTCATAACTAGCTCGCGAGTGTGCGATGCATTCCTTGTGCTACTCTCTGCTACTCCGCGACTGTGCGACAATGCAAAACATGACTTGCTCATTATGTGACCTGGATCAAAACTTGTTCAAAATTGCTGGGGCTAGGGTTTTGAGCTAAACCCTAGGGTGCTCTGCACCACATTTCTTTTTTTATTTCATTCTCAATTTCATTTTTATCCCTGTCAGGCTGGTTTTCTTGCCTTTTCTGTCACTTTTCTTTGAATTCTCCAATATAAAGCCTCCACAAGAACTGAACAAAGGCCCTAGCTAATACAAAATTGTCATTTGACATAAATTTATCAGTAGCCTATTTTTTTATGGGATCAATTTCCTTCCCAGCAAACTCTGCAACTGTATCATTGGTTGATCTCACTAGTTGTTGTAGAAGATCATCACAGACAGTTCTTTCCTGATAGTCTATTTTTCTAGTAAGTTCTCTTTTGGGTGCCATTTTAAACTTAGGGTTTCTTAATAAAAAAATTTCATCTTCATACACAAGTCCTACTTTCTTTTTGATCAAGCTTACAATGCTTTAGAGTGGAGTAACATACCAACTTACCCATTCTGCATAAGTAAAAAATTAGATAGAAAACACTATAACTCGGCTCTACTTCGATCACTTCAACAATTATGGCATTCAAAAACTCAAGTGAACAATCTTATACACCATCCCATCACTTCTTAGCATTTAATTTTAGCTAAGATGGCCACACGTTTTGCCATTACTTCTGCCTCATTTGAAATTTCACGGCCCAACGGTTCAGAAATCTTACTTTACCAGTTTAAAACACAACCGTCGATCTCAACAACTTCATATAAAATCCTATGGCCAAAAATGGTTGACAAATATTACCATCAATTTGGACATGTGTCCATTAGGTGTAATGCCTCAAACATTAGATCATGATCACATTCTCCCTGAAGTTTTGCGCTGACCGTCAGATCAAGATCTATCAATAGTTCCTTTAACTCCTTTTAAGACCTAGGGCCCATGATCTCACCAAGACACATGTCACCTAGGTGCATTTCCTTGAAGATTAATCACCTTACATCTCTGTTCTAAGGCTTTGCACCCACTGTTGGATCCTTTTAAAACTGTCAGTCCTTTACTTTCCTTTACTTTCGGCAGGGTCCCATCACTTATCCACGGGTCGTGTTGGCGTAATGCCTTGAAGGCTAGATCACGGTCATCTTTACTTCAAGGATTTTCACCTATCATCAGATAAAAACCCACTTGACTTCATATTAACTTTACCCTCTGCTTCGTAACCGCAGGCCCCAAAAACTTATGAAGACATGTGGCAACTAGGTGTAATGCCTCAAAGGCTATCTTCCTTGCATCTTGTAGGTAAGGCTTTATGCTCACCGTCAGATTTACTTTAACTTGACCACTGATTACCTAACCACCACTTTACTTACTGTAGGTATAGTCTCCCAGATAGGACACCTATCATCCTGGCATAATACCTCAATGATTAATCTCCTTACATCTCTGTTCTGAGACAATACGCCAACCACATGATTAGATTTAATAGAACTGCCTTTTACCTTACTCTTAATGCTAAGCCGAACCCACTTTTGGACATGTGGCGCAAAGGCGCAATGCCTTAAAGGTTAATAAACTTCATCTTCATGATCAAGGCTTTACCCTGGCCATAGATTTTCCTTAACTTGACTACCTTTTAACTTTAATTATTTCCTGGTAATCCTGGTCCCATTGACCTCCACATGGCACTTCATTAATGGCTTTAATAAATCCTTGTTGTTATCTGACCTGTGCTGATTGGCTGAACACATGTCTCATAGGTGCAATGCCTTGAACACTATCTAACGATCATCTCAGCATCAAGGCTTCACGCTGGCTATTGGATTAAACTTAAGTTGTCTGGCGATTACCTTTAATTTGACCTCATATCTAGCTTGCCACTTTCCATGCCTCAAAAAGGGACAATTCCTTAAAGGTTATTATCACCACATCTTCAAATTAAGGCACAACACTGACTTTCATATCAAATAAAACTTGCATGCAATTTATGATAGGCTTTAAACACATGCCGCTCCCGCCAGGTAGAGGTGGCCTTCAGGCATGATGCCTCAAAGATTAAAAAAATTCATCTTGCGCTTTAAGGGATAGTGCCCGTCGTTAGATTAAATCAACTTGCATGACATATGCAAAAGGTAATAAAGTTTATGGGAGGCTTAGGACTTAGGAATTATTAAAAATAAACCCGCTCGACTTAGGAAACATGAAACATAATTGTTTAAGTGATAAAGTGGCCCCGTTTAGATATAAAAAATATAGCACATGAGTCTATTAAAACTTAAGTGAATCAAAAAGTAACTCCAAAATATAACATGTCTTGAGGGTTTAAGGTTTTCACTGAAATTGGTTGAATCAAGACTTAGAGTTTTACAACCAAGGGATATGTAATAAACATCCAGGGTTTATGAGATGCATACCCTCTTCAAAACATTATTGCCTTCAGATGCAGACATTGTTTCAAAAAAATTGCAAACATGCTTAAAACTAACAGAAGTCAAAGCACATAGGAGTGACAACATACCCCAAAATTTTACACAACTCAGAAAACCAAATATAGTCCCAATAGTGGCTCTATCTGAGGATCCTTGAAAGTAAGTTCATAGAAAGAATACAAATCTCTGGGAGGCAGAACACAACCACACTAACCAACTATTGAAAACAAACACACAACAGAAAGGAAACACACCAGCAAAATTATGAACCCTAGACCGTACACATATATACAAAGCTACTGTGCATGGAAGAATGGACTTAATTGAAGAATTTTTTTCAGAAATTGTCCATGCACTAGAAATTCTTGTTCCTCATCATTTATATTCTTGAGAAAATATGAATCATTTCCAAATACCTGATGAATAATATAAGGGCTCAACCACAAAGATTCAAACTTCTTATGATTTCCCTTATCTTAAGCCTTGGCATTCCATTGAAGAACCAAATCACCAGGCTGGAATTTTTTTTCATTTACCCTTGTATAGTCATAAAATGGAAGCACTTCCATTTTGGACTGGTTTAGCCCTTTGAGTAAGTGGTTTGGGGTCATGTCAAGTGCCTTGAATGGGTCTCTGAATTGGATCTGGCTTTTATCCCTGTTCTGCCCCCTTTTCCACTTCTCTCCGGCCTATTTCTAGCACCATGATCTGTGAATCTAGGTTCCTTGACCTCAGTGTCAAGGTTGACCTTCTAGGTCAAGGTCGACCTCGACCCTAACCCAGGGTCCAAATTTTAGGTTTTTGGGGTTTCTAGATGTCAGGCTTCAGAAAGATTTAATTCCCGGTTCCGGATCGACTGTTTCGGTCTTCGAGGCAATGACCCTTGAAATTATATTTAACACAGGTCCACTTATAAGGGTATATGTCTAATTGGAATTTAATTCTCCTATGTAGGCCTCTCTAGAAGATTGTGCCCTAGATTGGTATATAATGAAGCCTTCTCCTCTCATTTTCTCTAAGATGAAAGAAGCAATTTCATCCACAAAAAATCTATGCATGATCTATTGAAGAAAGCATATAATGTCAAGCATTCAAGCATTAAAAGAAATTCAAGCATTCAATTCATCAAGGAGATCCATTGGTAGCCATTGAAGTATTCAAGCTCTATGGAGCCCTCTTGTTGAAGATTTCTCCATCCACATCCATGCAAGCCTATTCCTATTCCAAGATCAATTCAAGATTGGTGTTGAAGATCTACAAGCAATTGATTTGAGACATCCTACATTCTACATTCTACATTCATTTGGTGCATATATACTTGTGGATCAAAGGATTCGAATATGCCACAAGGGTTTCTATACAAGCAAGGTGAATTCGTTTATTTACTTTGTTTATTTATGCAATTTCAATTATACTTTAAGGTTAATTCCAAAAATAGGGTTTGACCAAGGAAAAACCCTCCCCCCAAAAAACAAACCATTTTTATTGTAGGTATAGGTTTGGGACAACAGATTCAAGTGCAGATCCGGATACCCTTTTTGGCAAACTTTCGGGACCCAAAAATAGATTTTCCGTTGGACTATGCTGGTCAAGGTCGACTTTTTGTTTTGGGTCAGAATCAAATTTCTATTTTGGGTCAAAATTGACTTTCTATTTTAGGTCAGAATTAACATTCTATTTTGGGTCAAAATTGACCTGAGCCAGATCTGGAAAATATTTCTAGGTTTTCTCCATTTATGTGTTTCTGTGCCCGATCCGGTTGCAGAACTTCCAGAAACTCAGTGCAGACACCTGAAAACAACATTCTTTAGATCTGTGACATTTTGAGGTTAGTACTTGTCTTCTAATTCATTTCAATTAAGGTATTAATCAATTCAAATCTATTGTATACTTCATCCATTATTCAGTATTGTAAGACTTTCTTCTTTCTTCTTATTTTCGATCGATTGATGCATTTGTGCATTAACCATTTTCTTATGGTTGATCAAAGTGGATCTTTCCTTGGTGAAATTTGAGGCTAGGAAGGGGATCTTATCTTTTCATCAATATCAACAACATCTTCCATCTTACATTTTAAACCATACATTTATATCTCACATTTTATATATTACATTTTGGTGAACCCGCGATAGACAACTCTTTCTTTTTTGGTGTTAGATTTACATTTCATGTTAGATATTGCATACATATTAGATTAGACTTATTTTATGTTCTTTCATTTACATTTTCTTATTTTAGTTCATTTAAATTGCATTGTTGTATGAGCTTTACTAACTCTTGTCCTACTTATAATATTCCGGTTAGAAGAAGCCGCAGACTTATGGGTTCCTTTGATCCCGAGTCTTCCTCTCCTTTCCTTAGGATCCTAGATGAAAATTTAATCACTCATGATTCCAATCCTTATATGGAGAATAAATCTTCTCACTCATCTCATGATGAGGATGATGCTTTAAGAGTTCCTCCTGAACAAGTCCAAAAACTATCAATTGAACTTGATAAAATGGGAAATTGGCTTATTCAAGAAAACCATAATCAAGATTATATTCAAGCTATAGAGGCTCTTAAGAAATTCCTCTATGATAGTGATCAAGGTGTTAATCTCTTATGTGGTATTACTCATCTTGTGCATTTAAATGTTAAACCTTTAGCTCAAGAGGCTCAAGATTTATGATTTACTCCTCCTGTCACTAGTGTGGAACCTTCTTTGGTTCCTTTACCTAGTAATCCTAGTTACACTCCTCCTTTAGTGACTACATCTCTTACATTTTCCAGTCCTCTAACTTTGAATCTTCCACTTCCATCTCTTCCTATGAGTGTTCCACTGTTGTCTTTACCTACCTCACAACCTTCATACCGTAGTGTTCTTTTTTCTTATTCCAATCCTCTTCCAACTATGGTTCCAAATGTTCCACCGATTGTGTCTTATATTCCTACTACTTCAAACACTTTTCCTATTGTTTGTAATGTTTCTATGCCACCTATTTCTTCTAATGATTCCATAATCATTAGTTTGGCTCAAACTATGTCATCTTTACAACAACAACTTGCATCTTTAATTCAATCCAAGTTTAGCATTCCTACATGTGACATGGGTAGTCCTTTATCCCTAGACATTATTCATGCTCCTATCCCTCAACAAGCCAATATGCCTCACCTTGAGAATGACAATGGTAAGGGAGATCATGTCACTCATGTTAAAACATTTCAAATCCTTTGTAGTGATTATGCTCATGACCATAAGATTTTGGCTAAACTATTTTATAGGACTTTTTGTGATAAGGCCTTGCAATGGTATTGTTCTTTACCTCCTTATTCTATTGATTCTTTTCCAAAAATTTCTAATACATTTATTTAACAGTTTCAAAATAACACTGGTCCGCAAGTTTCCTTAACTATTTTGATACATTGTAAACATAATACTAAGGAAAAATTGATTGAATTTATTAGTAGATTTAAGAATTTATATTCTCAAATTTCTTATCCTGTTCCTGATATTGATATTCAACATGTGTTTATTTCACAAAAGGATATTAGAGATAAGATTCTACTTACAAAATTTACCTCTTTTCAAGAACTTTGTGCAGCGCTTCATCATTATCAATTACAAGTGAGTCAATTTGAGAACAACACTCCAATGGCTCATGTTCCAGTTGATAAGAGTGATGCTGCTCCTAGTCCCAACAAGTTTCAGAATCCTAACAACTATTTCAAAATCAATAAACAAGCAAACGCAGTTGCTGGTCAAGTTGTTGTTGCATCCCTTAATGCCACCTCTACATCCAGTGTTTTTCATTTAAATTGTATGTTTACTCCTCTTTCTGAATCTTTACATTCTATTATGAGTAAGTTGTTAAGTGCTAATATGATTACTTTGCCTCTGATTTGACCTCTTCTCCCTACTATGATGACATCCAAATCTTTTGATCCTAAAGCCTTTTGTCAATATCATCATCAGCATGGTCATGATACTGAGAAGTGTTATTCTCTAAAGCATAAGGTCAAGAATTAATTGATTCTAATGCTTTATCTATTGATAATTTTGATGGTAGTGAGAACAAATCTATCTCTCCTCCTAATCAAAATCTCCAAATTTATACGAATCCTTTACCTACACATGATACTAATACCATTGTTCAACCATCTTCTGTGGATATTGTTTATGATTCAAAGATGGATGATCTCAACCATATTGTTAATCATGTGGAGTGTGATGTTTCATCTCAACCTACTGTTAAAAATCCTTTGCCTCCAACTCAACTTCAAATTCCACCTCAACCTAAACTGAAACCTCAATCTAAACCTCCAAAACAACCTAAGGATAAAAGACTTCAGGAACTCTCGATCACCTTTGATGATTCTGAGACCATTAAATCTCCTTATGGTCCCCTTTACATTTATGCTAGGATTGCTAAGATATCTATGCGTGCTTGTCTTGTTGATCCTACTTCTTTAGTCAATGTCATCACTGAATAAAATATTTTTATGAAGAACTTACAACATGATTATTATGATACATTTGATGTGTGGATTCAAACTTGCAATGGTTTTATTTATCCATCATTTGGTTCTATTACCTTACCTATTGAACTTTGTGGTAAAGTTGTGGACACCACCTTTGTTGTTGTCCCTACTTCTGATCAATTTCAAGTTAAGCTGGGTTTTCCTTGGTTGACTTCCATGTGTTCCATTGCTTCTCCTATCCATACGTGTATTAAGTTCATTCATGATGAAGAGGTGAAGACAATTAATTATAGTTTATATCAACCTTCTAGGCCTAGGGATTGTGCTACCCTTGACTTCTTTTGGCCTTCGTTACCCAATTCATGTCCTCCTCATTCTAATAACCATTTTCATTCATATCAAGCCTATAAACATCGCAAGATTCTTGAGTTAAGCATGCCTCAGATTGATCTTAACCATGATCTTTTGCCTACACCTTCTATACCTCCTTTATCCATTACTTCTAGTTATGTTAATCAAACTCCTAGTATCACTTTTCAGCCTACTGAGAGTCCTACTAATCCTCCTATAGAACCCGTGAAGGAACTAGTTGTTCCTCCTAGTTCTCAACATATTTCAAACAAGACAAAATGTAACAAATCTGCTAATGAAAGTTGTAAGAAGCGTCAAGCTCATGCTAGGGCCCGTGCTTCTGTTCTTCGAAATTATTTACCTTCTTTTGGCCAACCTATGCCTGATGTGTTGGAGGAAGTTAATGTTAATAATAATGATAAGATGAATGATTATGATTATTCTATTCACATCTTAGATTCTATTTCAATTAAGCTTGACGAAGAAGATACTCTTGATGATCTGATTGATGCTAATGATGAATATGAGATTGTTGATCTTGATACTGATTTACCTCATATGCTTTCCACACAACTGATAATTACACCTAATACCGAACATCATGATTCTCAAGAGGATCCTTATTTGGAACTGGCTATTATTCCTACTATGTTGGATATAGTCCCTTTTGCGAGTTTCCCACCTTCCCTAAATGATATAAGCCAAGATGGGGAGGGTAGGCGATGCGCTTGATTGGCTTGTCCTTCATGGTAGCATTTTATGTGTTTGCCTATTGTATTGTGCTTCTCCCGTAATGTATTTGCTAAATGTTTTCTAGATTCTTTTATATACCCTTGTTACTTTGTTGGTGCAAGGTGATAAATGAATCAAACCTATTGTACAATTCCTCTATATGTATCTCTATTCTTCTATATTTTATTTTCATATTATGTTGTACCTGTGATATTGTTCGTAAATGTTTTCCTTGTGTAGTCCGCTAGGATTTGCGACATGGTAGCACTGATTCTCATTGGTCTCCATGTTGTGGTCGGAAAAGACTCTTCTTCATAACTCTTACATTTTCTTTCCTCTATTGTGATTGTAGTTCTACTTTATTTGGGGAATGATGTCAATTCATTTGCAATAATATCATATCTATATATACATATTATCTTATGATCATACTAACCCTACGGTAGGTAGATCCCTTCTTTGTTCTCTATATGTTTATGTGGTATTTCCCTTGATTTTTCTTCTCTTGGGGGCATCTCATAGTGGAAATGTAATTAGTGAAGTTTATGTTTCCATTAAAGCCATTGCTCCTGGTAAAGTGTTAGCAATGACTTTAACGTGGGGGGATAAACTCTACTCACCTTTTTGCACACACACACTTTCAAAATATTTTCAAAACTTAAAATTTTTCTCCTTTTATAGATTAGAGACTAATCCTTAAAGCATGGATTTTTACCTTATAGAATCTCTTGATCCCTCCAGTTTCCATTTACAATGTTTTTGATCCCTTAAGGACGGAAGGTGTCCTTAAGACTGGATCTTTCTATATTTTGACTTTGCACTTTTGGAGTAGAATATTCTTAAGAGTAAAACCTTGATGGGTTGATTAGTGAGTAGCCACAATCACTAGGTGGTTCAAATCCATCTTTCCAGTTGCACTTTTTTTCCCTTGTGTAATTCACAATGAGACATAGGTTCTCATTGGGTGAGGTAATCACACCCTCTCTCTTTTTTCTCTTTGACTGGTGATGCCTCTATTATCATGATCTTAGGGTTGATAAAGACTTAAGTCCCTGGGGGCTTGAGGATTCCTTTGTCCCTTTTTATTTTGATAAGATTATATGTTATTTATGATCTCCTTTACCAAGAGTTTGCATCGAGTCCATACTCTTCCTAAGGTGGGGGCTAAATGTATAGTCAGAATATAGAAGCACTTCCATTTTAGATTGGTTTATCCCTCTGAGTAAGTGGTTTGGGGTCATGTTAAGCACCTTTAATGGGTCTCTGACTTCGATCTGGATTTTACCCCTATTCTACCCCCTTTTCCACTTCTCTCCAGCCTATTTATGGCACCCTGATCTTCAAATTTGGGTTCCTTGACCTTAGGGTCAAGGTCGCCCTTCTGGGTCAAGGTCAACCTCAACCCTGACCTAGGTTAAGGTCGACCTTGAACCTGACCTAGGTTAGGGTTGACCTCGACCATGACCTAGGGTCCAAATTTTAGGTTTCCAGGGTTTCCAGATGTCGGGCTTCAGAAAGATTTAATTCCCGCTTCCAGGTCAATTATTTCTGATGACATGTAACTGATTGAATGTTTGAAAATGTTAAGTTGAAGATAATGCAAGGTATTAAATCAGTTGATGGTTTGTATTGTCATTGGTGTCAAATTGGTATCATCTATATTGTCATGTACATAATGCCAAATACTTCAGAGAATTAATGGAACAAAGGTTATGCTTTCAGCAATGCAACAAAGTCAAGTACTCACTAAGTGACAGACAACACTGACGGAGTGCACACCATCGGAAAAGGAAAATAAGAAAAGTCACAGTGATACCCGACGAGCAGAAGACATTATTTCCTAACGAAGCAAAACCACAGGATGCCCGATGAGTAAAAATTCAATGATGCCCGACGGAAAAAGATCTCGAAGCTAACTAGAGTCACACCGACGGAACTATTAGTTGTCACTGATGACTAACTGCAAAGTTGACTGATGGAATAGAGAGTTTAGAAAATGAAAAAATATCTAGCTGGCAAGAGCTAAAGATAGAATTAATTGGTTGTTTTCTTTGTTTTATTCGACCAGAGTTAAGTGATTGATTTAAAGATGATTTGTATAGTTGGAATGAAGATAACTATGAGACAAATCAGGAGTTATGCTTTAAATCTAATTGGCTGGATTGTTTTTCACGCCAAGAATCAAGAATCAAGAAATAATGAATATCATGTCTATATAAGAGACATGCTTAATTCATTTTCAATATCACATTCATGAAAAAGGGATTAAGGGGAGTGAATGAAAAGAGGATGCTGAAGAGAAACTAATGAAGAACAACTTCATGCAGTACTGATAAATCAAGCTGAAGGAGAGCTAAGTAATTCTACAGACACCGACGAATAGTGAGCACAACATCAAAAAGTAGAAAGTGTGGAGCACAAAAATAATTGAATTGATACATTGATCAGAGAGGTAATGTACTTAAATAGATTTGAAAATTTGCAATTCAAGTTGCATTAGAAACATGTCATATTGTTTCAGTTTAACCATTGAAGCATCAAGTCTCTTAACAGAGCAGGACTTAATAGTCTTTTATATATTGAGGTACATCCCAAGGAGTGCCAAAAAGGTTTATTCATGAAAGTAGCATTGGATATGCCCAATGCCTATTGACAGTCTAAGAGAGAGGCTGATTCAAGGATGGCAGCATTAGATGCCCGATGCTAAGTGATAACCTATATGTGTAAAATACTCTAACAAGGTCACACCTAACAATATGTTTGTAACCTTTAACAGGGTTGGCTCCTAACAGGGCTCACTTCAGAAGAGTGAAAATTTGGGGTACCGGTCCCAGTGGGTTTTTCCCTTAACATGGTTTCCACGTTAAAATCCATGTGTTATATGTGTGTATGATGCATTTCTTTATTGTTTTGTATCTTACTTAATTCATTTTGGATATATTGGTATACTCTGCATATTTACTGTATTTTGGTAAATAGATGACTGCTTATCAGTAAACATTAAGAAGAAGGTTTAACAGAGCAATCTGAAAAGTAGTAAATTGATATAAGTTGTTCAAGGATCTTGTAGGACAAAAGATAACTTGAGAAATAATTAGTGGTTATAAGAGTTAAAGGGTTGATTTAAGGATTAAAATTTGAGGCCACTGATTTACTCCCCTCTCAATCATTACTAAAAATTGGTATCAGAGCTTGTGTGCTTAGAAGGAAGGTTTCAAGACCTAAGACAAAGATCACCAGATGAACAGACGAGATGTGCCCAAGTTGAACAAAGATAATTTTTCTTCATGGCAGAGCAGGATAAGACTCCACTTATCAGGTATTGGTAATGATGTTACTCAATTCCTAGAAACTGAATATGTGTTTCCCACAGGAGCACCAACAGTTGAACAAATGAGAGAGAAGCATGAACATAATGACATGATGATAGAGATTGCTTCCTCACTCTCCGATGCTAAATTTGAAGATGTCAAAGAATGCAAAACTGCAAAGAAGATGTGGGAAAAATTGAAGCTTGTACATGGTGGTGACAAAAATGTTTTGAGAGCCAAGGCAGAAAGCCTTAGAGGAAAGTTTGATGATCTAAAAATGAAAGAAGTAGAAAACATCACTCAGTACAACACAAGAATTAAAGAGGTAGCCAATGCTATTCAAGGAGTTTGAGGTGTACTAGAAGAAGATACAGTGGTAAGTAAAATTCTAAGAACCTTACTGCCTACTTATGCTATTAGAGTATCTGTCGTTCAAGAAATGAGAGCAGTAGAAAATAGTAATGTTACTCTAGACAGTTTAACTGGAAGACTGATTTCATTTGAGATGAATAACTTTGATAATAGTGTCTTACCAAACATAGAGCCTGCATTCAAAACTTCTATGAGAATAAGTAAATCAAGTCACAAAAGCACTATGAGAAAAGATAGTGATAGTGAAAATGAAGAAGATGATCTTGATGAAATTGAAGCACTTATGGCTAGAAGAATGCAGAGAGGCGAAGGTAAATACAAAGGTAAATTACCACTTGTTTGTTTTAATTGCAAAGAGATTGGACACTTTACTGCAAGATGTACTAACAGAAGAAAAGATGACAGTTTTAATGACAGATCTTTTGAGAAGAAGTCTGACAGAGGTGATTATAAAAGCTACCAACAATCAGAAAGAAGAGATACCCGAGACTATAAGGACAAAGGAAAGAAGGTCAGCTACCTAGAAAAATGCAAGGATGATGATACTGACACCAAATCTGATGAAGACATCGAGATGGTGTTTGTGGCTGT
>MU218409.1:223821-248585 GCA_018584345.1 Thuja plicata | reverse complement strand
AAACCCCGGTGGGAATTAGTACCCATAAAGAACTATACTGTTTATAGTGATCCCTGTTAAAAGATCTTCCAACCCTGTTAGGAGTTGTTCATTACAATGCAGTAGTATAGTGACCTGGTTAAGGGTCGGACCCTGTTAGGAGTCTATTACAATAACCCTGTTAGGGGTGGTGGACTCACTATCCAAGTGGTGAAGGCTACAACCTTCTGGTTATTTGATACACCCTGTATCAACAAAGTGAACTGCTATTTGTGACACTGCTTGTCTGATCAGTTCCTTTTGTGTGCTGATGCTTTAACCTCTTGTAAAGCACTACAAAAATCTTATCTGTATTCTGAAAGCTTCAACTTCAATATCTATATTATCAACATATGATAAATATAGCTCTGTTGCTTTAACACTCTGCTCTACTTTTTTTATCTCTGGCTTTCGCAACTCTTCTTATCACAAATGACCTTCTATAAATACATACACCAAGTATGAGATCATGGGACCTGTAGGACAACTCTTCTTAACATCCTTGTCGGCTCTACTAAGCACACAAGCATAATTACAACCGCGCAAGTATAAACTGAATAGACGTGTCGCTTCACTAAGTCGGCTTCACCAAATTAATCATAACTTTGTAATCTTCTTGAAATACATTTGGCACCTTTAGATTAATATCAACAAATCATAACTCATCATGAATATACACATGCATATCTTGAAGATAGGCGCAACTCAATAAACACGTTACATACATTGACCTTAAACTGTTATTCCTCCAGAACTGTAACCGTCAATAAAAAAATTACATATCTTTACTGAAACATCATATCTGGGTCTGCGTGTATGAACATAGCATAATAAACATGTCAACAACATGTATCTATCCACGCAAGTCTTCATGTCATCATATGGATAATTACATACAGAAGTGCTGCTGTGTATTATATGTTGTCATCAATGAAAAACATACAATCAATCAACTGTTCAGAATCAAATCTCCAACATTACATCCTTCAGGAAAAAGAGAGATAGATTATCCATTATCAGAACTCCAACAGGGAGAGAAAATTGTATGAAAGATTATATAAAGGGAGAGTTGCTGACAAAAGAAAAAGACATCAAAAGAGAATGAACAGTCAAAGGAAAGAAATTGACACAAGGAGAGGTCACAACACATCAGAAGAAAGAGAACTGCAGGAATAAAATCTAAGCTAAAACAAAGCTTACCGAAGTTCAGACATTTATCGGTTGACAAAAGGGAAAGATTGGTAGTTTGATGAATCTCAATGTTTGTATTTCATATTGTATTAGAAATAGTATAGTGTGATAATATAGTATGTTGCCATCAATACCAAAGGGAGATATTGATGACATGTAACTGATTTGAATGTTTGATAATATTAATTTGAAGATAATGCAAGGAATTAAATCAGTTAATGGTTTGTATTGTCATTGATGCCAACTTGATATCATCTGTATGGTCATGTACATAATGCCAAAGACTTCAGAGAATCAATAGAACAAAGGTTATGCTTTCAGAAATGCATAAAAGTCAAGTATTCACTAAGTGACAGACAACACCGATGAAGTGCACACCATCAAAAAAGGCAAAGAAGAAAAGTCACAGTGATACCCGACAAGCAGAAGACAGTGTTTCCTGATGAAGCAAAACCACAGGATGCCCGACGAGCTGAAAATAGAGTTTTCCCGACGAGTAAAAATTCAATGATGCCTGATGGATGGAGATCCCAAAGCTAACTGGAGTCACACCGACGGAACTGTCAGTTGTCACCGACGACTAACTATAGAGTTGACCGACGGAACAAAGAGTTCAGAAAATGACAAAATATCTAGCTAGCAAGAGCTAAAGATAGACTTAACTAGTTGTTTTCTTTGTTTTATTCGACTAGAGTTAAGTGATTGATTTAAAGATGATTTGTACAGTTGGCATGAAGATAACTACGAGACAAATCAAGAGTTATGCTTTAAATCTAATTGGATGGATTGTTTTTCACGCCAAGAATCAAGAATCAAGAAACAATGAATATCATGTCTATATAAGAGACATGCTTAATTCATTTTCAATATCACATTCATGAAAAAGGGATTAAGGGGAGTGAATGAAAAAAGGATGCTGAAGAGAAATTGATGAAGAACAACTTCATGCAGTACTGATCAATCAAGCTGAAGGAGAGCTAAGGAATTCTGTAGACACTGATGAACAATGAGCACAACATCATAGAGCAGAAAGTGTGGAGCACAAAAATAATTGAATTGATACATTGATCAGAGAGGTAATGTACTTAAATAGATCTGAAAATCTGCAATTCAAGTTGCATTAGAAACAGGTCATATTGTTTCAGTTTAACCATTGAAGCATCAAGTCTCTTAACAGAGTAGGACTTAACAGTCTTCTATATATTGAGGTACATCCCAAGGAGTGCCAAAAAGGTTGATTCATGAAAGTAGCATTGGATATGCCCGATGCCTATTGACACTCTAAGAGAGAGGCTGATTCAAGGATGACAACATTAGATGCCCGATACTAAGTGACAACCTATATGTGTAAAATCCTCTAACAAGGTCACACCTAACAATGTGTTTGTAACCTTTAACAGGATTGGCTGCTAACAGGGCTCACTTTAGAAGAGTGAAAATTTGGGGTACTGGTCCCAGTGGGTTTTTCTCTTAACAGGGTTTCCACGTTAAAATCCATGTGTTATATGTGTGTATGATGCATTTCTTTACTGTTTTGTATCTTACATAATTCTTCTAGATATGTCGGTATACTTTGCATATTTACTGTATTTCGGTAAATAGATGACTGCTTATCGGTAAACATTAAGAAGAAGGTTTAACATAGCAATCTGACAAGTAGTAAATTGATATAAGTTGTCCAAGGAATTCATCTTGTAGGAAAAAATATATATTGAGAAATAAGTAGTGGTTATAAGAGTTAAAGGGTTGATTTAAGGATTAAAATTTGAGACCACTGATTCATCCCCCCTCTTAGTTATTACTAACAGTTTTGGCCGTCGAAGCAACAAACCTTGAAATTATATTTATCATAGGTCCACTTCTAAGGGTATAGGTCTAACTGGAATTTAATTCTCCTATGTAGGCCTCTCTAGAAGATTCTACCCTAGATTGGTATATAAGGAAGCCTTCTCCTCTCATTTTCTCTAAGATGAAAGAAGCAATTTCATCCACAAAAACTCTGCATTATCTATTGAAGCAATCATCTACTCTCAAGAATTCAAGCATTCAATTCATCAAGGAGATCCATTGGTAGCCATTGAAGGATTCAAGCTCTATGGATCCCTCTTGTTGAAGATTTATCCATCCACATCCATGCAAGCCTATTCCTATTACAAGATCCATTAAAGATTAGTGTTGAAGATCTACAAGAAATTGATTTGAGACATTCTACATTTTATCATTTTGTGTATACATATTTGTGGATCCAAGGATTTGAATCCGTGACAAGGGTTTCTATACAAGCAAGGTGAATTGGTTTATTTACTTTGTTTATTTATGCAGTTTCAATTATACTTTAAGGTTAATTCCAAAATTGGGGTTTCACCAAGGCAAACCTCTCCCCCCAACAAACAAACCATTTTTATTGCAGGTATAAGTTTGGGATAGTAGATTCAAGTGCAGATTCGATTACCCTTTTTGACAAACTTTCAGGATCCAGAAATAGATTTTTCGTCGGACTGTGCAGGTCAAGGTCGACTTTCTATTTTGGGTCAGAATTGACTTTCTATTTTGGGTCAGAATTGACTTTCTATTTTGGGTCAGAATCAACTTTCTGTTTTGGGTTAGAATCAACATTCTATTTTGGGTCAAAATCAACCTGAGCCAGATCTGGAAAAGATTTCTGGGTTTTCTCTGTCTGTGTGTTTCTATGCCCGATTTGGTTTTAGAACTTCCAGAAACTCAGTGCAGACACCCAAAAATAGCATTCTTCATATCTGTGACATTTTGAGGTTAGTACTTGTCTTCTAATTCATTTCAATTAAGGTCTTAATCAATTCAAATGTATTATATTCTTCATCCATTATTCAAGATTGTAAGACTTTCTTCTTTCTTCTTATTTCCGATCGATTGATGTATTTGTGCATTAACCATTTTCTTATGGTTGATCAAAGTGGATCTTTCCTTGATGAAATTTAAGGCTAGGAAGGGGATCTTATCTTCTCCTCAACATCAACAAAATCTTCCATCTTACATTTCAAACCATACATTTATATCTCACATTTTAAATATTACATTTTGGTGAACCCGCGATAGACAACTCTTTCTTTTTTGGTCTTAGATTTAAATTTCATGTTAGATCTTGCATACATATTAGATTAGCCTTATTTTATGTTATTTCATTTACATTTTCTTAGTTTAGTTCATTTACATTGCATTGGTGTATGAGCTTTACTACCTCTAGTCCTACTTATAATATTCTGGTTAGAAGAAGTCACAGACTTATGGGTTCCTTTGATCCCGAGTCTTCCTCTCCTTTCCTTAGGTTCTTAGATGAAAATTTGATGACTAAAGATTCCAATCCTTCTATGGAGCATAAATCTTCTCATTCATCTCATGATGAGGATGATGATTTAAGAGTTCCTCCTGAACAAGTCCAAAAACTAATCAACTGAACTTGATAAAATGGGAAATTGGCTTATTCAAGAAAACCATAATCAAGATTCTATTCAAGCTTTAGAGGCTTGTAAGAAAGTCCTTCTTGATAGTGATCAAGGTGTTAATCTCTTGCATGGTATTACTCATCTTGTGCATTTAAATGTTAAACCTTTAGCTCAAGAGGCTCAAGATTTATGATTTACTCCTCCTGTCACTAGTGTGGAACCTTCTTCGGTTCCTTTCCCTTGTAATCCTAGTTACACTCCTCATTTAGTGTCTACATCTCTTACATTTTCCAATCCTCTAACTTTTAATCTTCCACTTCCATCTCTTCCTGTGAGAGTTCCACCAGTGTCTTTACCTACCTCACAACCTTCATACCATAGTGTTCCTTTTGCTTATTCCAACCCTCTTCCAACTGTGGTTCCAAATGTTCCACCGGATGTGTCTTCTATTTCTGCTACTTCATACACTTTTCCTAGTATTCCTAAAGTTTCTATGCCACCTATTTCTTCTAATGGTTCCACAATCATTAGTTTGGCTCAAACTATGTCATCTTTACAATAACAACTTGCATGTTTAACTCAATCCGAGTTTAGCATTCCTACATGCGACATGGGTGGTCCTTTATCCCTAGACATTATATGTGCTCCTATCCCTCAGCAAGCCGATATGCCTCACCTTGAGAATTAAAATGGTAAGGGAGATCATGTCACTCATGTTAAAACTTGCTAATCACCTTTATTCAACATTTTCAAAATAACATTGGTCCGCAAGTTTCCTTAACTGATTTAATGCATTGTAAACAAAATACTAAGGAAAAATTGATTGAATTTATTGGTAGATTTAAGCATTTGTATGCTCAAATTTCTTATCTTGTTCCTGATATTGATATTCAACATATGTTTATTTTAAATTTGCAAAAGGATATTAGAGATAAGATATTGCTTACTAAATTTACCTCTTTTTAACAACTTTGTGCAGTGTTTCATCATTATCAATTAAAAGTGAGTCAATTTGAGAGCAACACTCCAATGGATCCTGTTCTAGTTGATAAGAGTGATGCTGCTCCTAATCCCAACAAGTTTCAAAGTCCTAACAACTATGTCAAAATCAATAAACAAGCAAATGTAGTTGCTGATCAAGTAGCTGTTGCATCCCACAATGCCACTTCTGCATCCACTACTTTTCATTTAAATCATACGTTTAATCCTCTTTCTAAATATTTACATTCTATAATTGTTGGATGATATCAATTTTGGTTAGTGATCATGCTGTTGATATTCATGTTTTGTCACTGATGTCAACATATATTTCTGTGGAGAAGATAGACTGGTTACTTGATTGGAAGGAGTGTACGAACACTGTACAAATGATTCAGAATGATTGAAGTTGGATTTATGCAGAAGGATGTGTTTTGACCTTATTCCTAAGGTATCTTGGGTTTATGTTGCATATTGTGGATGTTATAATTGATTTGGTGAAGACTGGTTTCTGGATTGTAACTGTGATTCTGGATAGAGTAGGTCTCTGTGTTTTGAGTATATCTTTCTGGCGAAGATATTTCAAATGAAGCAAGATTACTGGTGGACAACTGACATATGTTGGAATGATGGGTTGAGTTTGATTATTGTTTGGTTACAAGTGACGTTAGATGTGACATGTATTCTAAAGAAGACCTAATTGATGGCCAACTTCAGACATGTAGCGTGTAAAATAAATTGTGAGCGTGGATTGCGGATCTGGAAGCATAATTGATGGATTGCAAATGATGTTTACTTGTTATAGGTACCATGTGTATCTTAGCAAGGGGTTAAACAATTATTTGTATATTCGAAAGCCTTAATTGGCTAACCTAATTAATTATTTGTATATTAGGAAAGATTAACTAGCCAACCTAATGAATTATTGTAAGAGGGTATATATGAGTGATCTTTTCTTTTGAAAAGATGTGACAAAGATTAAAAGGGAAGAGAAGTGAAAGCTGTGAAGCTTGTTTGACTGCTGGATGTAGAGCAAAGTTTAAGAGAAGAGTACTTCATTGGAAATGACCAAGCAAAGACAGATGATATCTGATAGTTCACTAGATTGTGTATTTGCTTCATACACTTGTTCGGATTGTGAATCCTTGAGGGTGGCTTTATCCTTTTTTTGGCAGTGTGCCTTGGCAGTAAGCCTACTATTTCTCTTGACTCTTAACAAGGTCTGTCTCCTAGCAGCGACTATGTACTGTAATGTTGTAACAAGCTCCTAACAGGGATAATGTTTTAACACATATACTATACTCTCAGTACATCATTTGTGGGTGCTAATTACCATCAGGGTTTTACCTTAAACATGGTTTCATCGACAACAAATATTTTGTTATGGTGTTGGCATTTAATGTGTTATCATTTACATTTGCAGATTTGATTTTTAAAGTTTAAATTTTAATAACATATATCACAATTGATTCACCCCCCTCTCAGTTGTCTTGTGGATTTTTATTCCTAACAATTTGTATCAGAGCTTGTGGTCCTTAGAGAGAAATTTTAACAGCTTGAGGTGATCCTGAAGATGACTTACTACAGGAAGGATAGTCAAAACTTTGACAGTTGGCAGAACAAGATGAGAACACATTTGCTATGTCCGGGAATTGATTACTAGATGATCACAAAGAAGAATGAAAAGATAGCGACTGAGGATGAGTTAGAGAAGGCTACTGAAGATGAAAATAAGATATTTCGTGTAATATGGTTGAAAGAGAATCTTTGATCAATGCACTTTCAAAAGGATAATTCACTGAAGTAAAGGACTTGGATTCTGCACATGAGATCTAGACAAGATTGGAAGCATTATACATTGGAGATAAGTTTACAAAATAGGAAAATCTACAAAACTGGAAGACAAAGATGGAATCACTAAAGATGAGAGAAGATGAGAACATTAGGGCATATGGAAAAAGAATTACTGAAGTGGTTACTAGTTGTAGAAACTCTGGAGGTACTTACAATGAGGAAGAAGTGATTGCAAAGATACTCAGATCTTTGACACTTGCATATAGAACCAAAGTACAAGATATAGAGGAGATTATACCTTTGACACTAAACTTTACCAGAGATGTTGATTGGAAAGCTAACTACATTTGAGGCTGCAAAATTGGGAGACACTTTACCTAAATTTGAGTCAACATTCAAGGCAACCGTGCACAAGAACAAAAAGACCTTATCTGGAAATGCAAGCACCAGAAGTAGTGACCTAAGGGAAGAAATTGGAGCCTATGCTAATGAATGGGACCAAATACAGGAAGAAGAAAGAAAGCTAGATGAAGTTGTGGCACTGATTTCTAGAAGAGAAAAGAGAGGTAAGGGAAAGTTTGAAGGAAAATTACCTTTGAAATGTTTTTCATGTAACAAGATTGGTCATTTTGCATTTAGATGTCCTATAAGAGTTCCAAAGCACAAACATAAGTTTTTCAAGTCTAAGTATTCAAAAGACAAGGAATGTTATTATGCTAGTGAGGGTATATCTGATGATGATGATGGTGACTATGATGAAATCCAGAGGTAATGTATTTGAATTGAACACATCTGAAGCTTCTTGTTTTATTGTGAAGGTTGATGATAGTTGGTTATGATACAAAAGATTTTTTCATGTTAACTTTGATAACATTGTGAAGGAAATTATGAAAAAAACAGTAAGAGATCTACCTAAAATTGTGAATCCATCTAACACTATGTGTAGAGAGTGTGTTATGGGGAAACAAACTACAAGCACCTTCAAAAGAAAAGCTTATTCAACAAAAGGGAAGTTCGATCTGGTGCATACAAATCTATGTGGTCCTACATGAACAAGATCATACTATGGTGAAAGGTAATTTATACTATTTGTTGATGAATTTTCTAGAATGATGTGGGTTACATATTTGAGAGAGAAATCTAAAGCATTTGAAAAATTCAGGTTATTCAAAGCAAAAGTTGAGAATGAATCTAGTTTGAACATAAAGTGTTTAAGATCAGACAGAGGAGGAGATTTTACATAAGAACTATTTAATACATACTATGAAGAGCATGGAATATATAGATAGACATCAGCCCCTAGAACTCTACAACAGAATGGGATAGCAGAGCGAAGAAACAAAACTATATTAGATGCTGCAAGAACTATGTTGCTGGAAGGAAATGTGTCACATGTTCACTGGAGAGAATTAGTTGGCACTACTATGTACACACTGAACAAAATTTAGATCAGAGAAGGTACAAGTAAGACTCCTTACGAATTATGGTTTGATCATACACCTACTTTAAAATATTTTAGACTATTTGGTAGTAAATGTTATATCAAGAGAGATGATGAGATAGGCAAATTTGATGCCAAAAGTGATGAAGGAATCTTTCTTGGTTATTCCACTAAGAGTAAAGCATATAAATGTTTCAATCTGAGATTGAGAAAGCTAGAAAGTGCTAATGTGAGGATAGATGAAAAGTTTCAGATTCAGGAAAGGATGTATGATTGTGGTTAGATTACAAAAATGAAAGAGGTTACTGCTGAACCTAAAGAATCTTTGATGATTAATAATGAGATTGAGGATGAACATACTGAAGCTATTGAGATGCTGAAGACACCAAGGTATGTTAAGAATAACCATCCTAGAGATAAAATTATTGGTGATGCAAGTAAAGGTATGATGACTAGATCTAGAGCTAGAGATGAGATCTGTTTGATTTCTCAAGTTGAACCAAAGACTACTAAAGCATGTAGAGATGAATCTTAGACTAAAGCTATGGAAGAAGAACTTGAATAGATAAAGAAAAACAATACTTGGGAATCGGTTTCGAGACCTAAGAACAAAAATGTGATTGGTAGTAAATGGGTTTTCAGAAATAAGATGGATGAGGAAGGAACAATGTAAAGGCTATTCACAAAAAGAAGGCATAGACTATGAAGAAACATTTTCTCTTGTTGCTATATTGGAAGCTGTGAGATTATTTATTGCTTATGCTACACATAATAAGGTTTATCAGATGGATGTGAAATCAACATTCTTGAATGGTTATCTAGAAGAGGAAGTTTACATTGAGCAACCTGATGGTTTTCTTTTGATAGATGATGAAAACATGGTTTGTAGATTGAAGAAGGATCTATATGGACTGAAACAGGAACCAAGAGCATGGTATGCAAGACTGGACAAATATCTACTTCATCTTGGTTTCATAAAAGGTAATGTAGATAGTAATTTAGATTTGAGAACTGATGAAGATGGAATCTTAATTGTAGAAGTTTTTTTGATGATATCATTTTTGGAGGCAATGATAAGATGAGTAAGAAGTTTGATAAAGAAATGGAAAATGAATTTGAGATGTCAATGATTGGTGAGATGAATTTTTTATTGGTTTGCAAAATAATTATAGTAAGAATGACATTTTTATATCTCAGACCAAGTATCTTAAGGAAATGTTGAAAAAGTTTGGAATGGAAGATTGTAAACCTGTTGGGACACCTATGGTGACTAGAAACAAACTGACTAATAGTGATGAGACTCAAAGTGTTGTATAGACTAAGTACAGATCGATGATTGGAGGTCTACAATATCTAACTCACACTAGACTAGATATTACCAATGCAGTTGGAATTGTGGCTAGATATCAAGTAGATCCTAAAGAGAAACATTTTGCTGTTGTAAAAAGAATTTTCAGATATTTGAAAGGGACAATAGAATATGGATTATGGAATGAAAAGTCAGAAGATTTTTCTTTGTAGGCTTATACTGATGCTGATTGGGCAGGTAATATGCATGACAGGAATAGTATAAGTGGTGGTGCATTTTTCCTTGGAAAAAGATTGGTTTCTTGGTTGAGCAAAAAATAGAACTGTATTGCTCAATCTACTGCTGAGTCAGAGTATGTTGCTGCTGCAATAAACTATACACAAGTTGTTTGGATGAAACATATGCTGAAGGACATTGGAATAATTTTCAAAGAACCAGTGGTTAACCATTGTGATAATACTAACATAGTGAATATGTTGAAGAATCCTGTAATGCATTCAAAGACTAAACATATTTCTATTAAGTATCATCTCTTGAGGGAGAAGGTAGCAGATAAAAAGATTAAACTGGAGTATATTAGCACAAAGGAACATATAGCAGATATATTTACTAAACCTTTTCCAAAAGATGCTTTTGAATATCTCAGAGGCATGCTTGGGGTGGTGGCCCCTCCCAGTGGTAATTAAAAGATGCAGATAGGCATCAGTCCAGTGGAACTTAGAGCTATATCATTCTTTGGAATTGATGTTTGGATCTACTCCTCAGGGGGAGTGATCGCAGGAGAATACTATGGAGTACATTTGGGTGATCTTGCACCTGGTTGATGGATATGATGATTTGAAAAAGCTACACCTTATAGAAGACTATAGATGAGTTATGGAACCCTTTTCCATTGCTGCCAAAGGAGGAAGGAATCTATGTGAAAATCCCTACCGTTTTGAGAGATTTATGTTGAGGATAGTGAGAAGATTATATTGAGAGAGAGAGAGTAATTTTGGGTTGATGCATTTGGATTTCCCATATGTTTCCATCAATGCCAAAGGGGGATATTTTTGGATGATATCAGTTTTGGTTACTGATCATGCTGTTAATATTCATGTTTTGTCACTAATGTCAACATATATTTATGTGGAGAATACAGTCTGGTTACTTGACTGGAAGGAGTGTACGTACACCGTACAGATGATTCATAATGATTGAAGTTGGATTTATGTAGAAGGATGTGTGTTGACCTTATTCCTAAGGTCTCTTGGCTTTATGTTGCATATTGCGGATGTTACAGTTGATTTGGTGAAGATTGGTTTCTGGACTGCAACTGTGATTCTGGACAGAGCAGGTCTCTGTGTTTTGAGTATATCTTTCTGGCAAAGATATTTCAGATGACGCAAGCTTACTGGTGGAAAACCAACATATGTTGGAATGATGGGTTGAGTTTGATTGTTGTTTGGTTACAAGTGACATCATCTGTGACATGTATTCTGAAGAAGACCTGATTGTTGGCCAACTTCAAACATGTAGCATGTAAAATGAATTGTGAGCGTGGATTGCAAATCTAAAAGCATAATTGATGGATTGTAAATGATGTTTACTTGTTATAGGTATTGTGTGTATCTTAGCAAGGGGTTAAACAATTATTTGTATATTGGAAAGTCTTAATTGGCCGACCTAATTAATTATTTGTATATTAGGAAAGCTTAACTGGCCGACCTAATTAATTATTGTAAGAGGGTATATATGAGTGATCTTTTCTTTTGAAAAGATGTGACAAATATTAAAAGGGAAGAGAAGTGAAAGCTGCAAATCTTGTTTGACTACTGGATGTAGAGTAGATTTTAAGAGAAGAGTACGCCATTGGATTTGACCAAGAAAAGACAGTTGCTATCAGACAATTCACTAGATTGTGTATTTTCTTCATACACTTGTTCAAATTGTGAATCCTTGAGGGTGGCTTTAACCTTCTTTGGGTAGTGTGCCTTGGAAGTAGGCCTACTATTTCTCTTGACTCCTAACAGGGTCTGTCTCCTAACAGGGACTATGTACTATAATGTTGTAACAAGCTCCTAACATGGCTAAATCTTTTAACACAGATACTATACTCTCAATACATCATTTGTGGGTGTTAATTCCCACCAGGGTTTTACCTTTAACAAGGTTTCCTCAACAAAAAATATTGTGTTATGGTGTTGGCATTTACTTTGTTATCATTTACATTTGCAGATTTGATTTATAAAGTTTAAAGTTTAATAATCTATATCACAACTGATTCACCCCCATCTCAGTTGTCTTGTGGACTGTTATTCCTAACAATTATGAGTAAATTGTTAAGTTCTCATATGATTACTTTGCCTCCTATTCGACCTCTTCTCCCTACTATGAAGACATCCAAATCTTTTGATCCTAAAGCCTTTTGTCAATATCATCATCAACATGGTCATGATACTAAGAAGTGTTATTATCTAAAGCATAAGGTTCAAGAATTAATTGATTCTAATGCTTTATCTATTGATAATTTTGATGGTAGTGGGAACAAATATGTCTCTCCTAATCAAAATCTCCAAATTTATACAAATCCTTTACCTACACATGATACTAATACCATAGTTCAACCATCTTTTATGGATATTGTTTATGATTCAAAGATGGATGATCTCAAATATATTGTTAATCATGCGGAGTGCACTGTTTCATCTCAACCTACTATTCAAGATCCTTTTCCTCCACCTCAAATTCAAATTCCACCTCAACCTAAACTGAAACCTCAATCTAAACCTCCAAAACAACCTATGGATAAAAGACCCCAGGAACTCTCACTCACCTTTGATGATTCTGAGACCATTAAAGCTCCTTATGGTCCCCTTTACATTTATGCTAGGATTACTAAGATACCTATGCATGCTTGTCTTGTTGATCCTAATTCTTTAGTCAATGTCATCACTAAAGAAAATATTTTTATGAAGAACTTACAACGTGATTATTATGATACATTTGATGTGTGGATTCAAACTTGTAATGGTTTTCTTTATCCATCATTTGGTTCTATTACCTTACTTGTTGAACTTTGTGGTAAAGTTGTGGACACTACCTTCGTTGTTGTCCCTACTTCTGATCAATTTCAAGTTAAGTTGGGTTTGCTTTGGTTGACTTCCATGCATGCCATTGATTCTCCTATACATAAGTGTATTAAGTTCATTCATGATGAAGAGGTGAAGATGATTAATCATAGTTTATATCAACCTTTGAGGCCTAGGGATTGTGCTACCCTTGACTTCTTTTGGCCTTTGTTACCCAATTCATGTCCTCCTCGGCCTGATAAGCTTTTTTGTTCATATCAGGCCTCTAAACATCAGAAGATTCTTTAGTTAAGAATGCCTCAGATTGATCTTAACCATGGTATTTTTCCTACACCTTCTATACCTCCTTTATCCATTTCTTCTATTTCTATTAATCAAACTCCTAATATCATTTTTCAGCCTACTGAGAGTCCTACTAATCCTCCTATAGAACCTGTGAAGGAACCAGTTGTTCCTCCTAGTTCTCAACATATTTCAAATAAGACAAAACATAACAAATCTACCAATGAACATGGTAAGAAGCGTCAAGATCATCCTAGGGCCCATGCTTATGTTATTTTAAATTATTTACCTTCTTTTGACCAGCCTATGCCTGATGTGTTGGAGGAAGTTAATGTTAATAATGATGATAAGATGAATGATTATGATGATCCTATTCACATCTTAGATTCTATTTCAATTAATCTTGATGAAGAAGATACTCTTGATGATCCTATTGATGATAATGATGAATATGAGACTATTGATCTTGATACTGACTTACCTCATATGCTTTCCACATAAATGATAATTAAACCTAGTATTGAACATCACGATTCTCAAGAGGATCCTTGTTTGGAATTGGCTATTAATCCTACTATGTTGGATATAGTCCCTCTTGCGAGTTTCCCACCTTCCATAATTGATATAAACTGAGATGGGGAGAGTAGGTGATGCACTTGATTGGCTTGTCCTTCATGGTAGCCTTTTATGTGTTTGCCTATTGTATTGTGCTTCTCCCGTAATGTATTTACTAAATGTTTGTTAGATTCTTTTTTACAACCCTTGTTACTTTGTTGGTGCAAGGTGATAAAGGAATCAAACCTTTTGTACAATTCCTCTATATGTATATCTATTCTTCTATATATTGTTTTCATATTATGTTGTACCTATGCTATTGTTCGTAAATGTTTTCCTTGTGTAGTCTGCTCAGATTTGCGACATGGTAGCACTGATTATTTTTGGTCTCTATGTTGTGGTCTGAAAAGACTCTTCTTCGTAACTCTTAAGTTTTCTTTCCTCCATTGTGATTGTAGTTCTACTTTCTTTAGGGAATGATGTCAATTCATTTGCAATAATATCATATCTATATATAGATATTATCTTATGATCATACTGACCCCATGGTAGGTAGATCCCTTCTGTGTTCTCTGTATGTTTATGTGGTATTTCCCTTGATTTGTCTTCGCTTGGGGGCATCTCGTAGTGGAAACATAATCAGTGGAGTTATTTATGTTTCCATTAAAGCCATTGCTCCTGTTAAAGTGTTAGAAATGACTTTAATGTGGTGGCATACACTCTACTCACCTTTTTGCACACACACACTTTCAAAATATTTTCAAAACTTAAAATTTTTCTCCCTTTAAGGATTAGAGAATAATCCTTAAAGCATGGATTTTTACCTTATAGGATCTCTTGATCCCTCCAGTTTCAATTTACAATGCTTTTGATCCCTTAAGGACGGAAGGTGTCCTTAAGACTGGATCTTTCTATATTTTGACTTTGCTCTTTTGGAGTAGAATATTCCTAAGAGTAAAACCTTGATGGGTTGACTAGTGAGTAGCCACATTCACTAGGTGGTTCAACTCCATCTTTCCAGTTGCACTTTTTTTTTCGTATGTGATTGACAATGAGACATAGGTTCTCATTGGGTGAGGTAATCACACCCTCTCTCTTTTTTCTCTTTGACTGGTGATGTCTCTCTTATCATGATCTTAGGGTTGATAAAGAATTAAGTCCTTTGGGGCTTGAGGATTCCTTTGTGCCTTTTGATTTTGATAAGATTATTTTTTCTTTATGATCTCCTTTACCAAGAGTTTGCATCAAGTCCATACTCTTGCTAAAGTGGGGGCTAAATGTATAGTCAGAAAATGGAATAAATTTCATTTTGGACTGGTTTAGCCATCTGAGTAAGTGGTTTGGGGTCATGTCAAGCACCTTGAATGGGTCTCTTACTTGGATGTGGGTTTTACCCCTGTTCTGCCCCCTTTTCCACTTCTCTCCGGCCTATTTCTGGCACCTTGATGTGAAAATATGGGTTCCTTGACCTCAGGGTTAAGATCAACATTCTGGGTCAAGGTCAAACTTGACCTTGACCTAGGTTAAGGTCAACCTCGACTGAGACCCAGGGTCCAAATTTTAGGTTTCTGGGGTTTCTGGATGTCGAACTTTGGAAATATTTAATTCCCACTTCTAGGTCGGCTGTTTCGGTCTTTGAGGAAATGAACCTTGAAATTATATTTAACATAGGTCTGCTTCTAAGGGTATAGGTATAATTGGAATTTAATTCTCCTATGTAGGCCTCTCTAGAATATTGTGCCCTAGATTGGTATATAAGGAAGTCTTCTCCTCTCATTTTATCTAAGACGAAAGAAGCAATTTCATCCAAAAAAAATCTATGCATGATCTATTGAAGCAAGCATCTACTCTCAAGCATTAAATATTTCAAATAGATTCAAGCATTTAATTCATCAAGGAGATCTATTGGTAGCCATTGAAGGATTCAAGCTCTATGGAGCCCTCTGGTTGAAGATTTCTCCATCCACATCCATGCAAGCTTATTCCTATTCCAAGATCCATTCAAGATTGGTGTTGAATATCTACAAGAAATTTATTAGATACATCCTACATTCTATATTCTATATTCATTTGGTGCATACATACTTGTGGATCCAAGTATTCGAATCTGCCACAAGGGTTTCTATACAAGCAAGGTGAATTGGTTTATTTACTTTGTTTATTTATGCAATTTCAATTATACTTTAAGGTTTATTTTAAAATTGGGGTTTGACCAAGGCAAACCCCTCCCCACAAACAAACAAACCATTTTTCTTGTAGGTACATTTTCGGGACAACAGATTCAAGTGTATATATGGATACCCATTTTGTCAAACTTTCAGGATGCGGAAACAGATTTTTCATCAGACTGTGCAGGTCAAGGTTGACTTTCTATTTTGGGTCACAATTGACTTTCTATTTTGGGTTAGAATTGACGTTCTATTTTGGGTCAAAATTGACCTGAGCCAGATCTGGAAAAGATTTCTGGGTTTTCTCCATCTGTGTGATTTTGTGCCTGATCTGGTTGCAAAACTTCTAGAAACTTAGTGGAGACACCCGAAAATAGCATTCTTAAGATCTGTGACATTTTGAGGTTAGTACTTGTCTTCTAATTCATTTCAATTAAAGTCTTAATCAATTCAAATCTATTATAATCTTCATCCATTATTTGGGATTGTAAGACTTTATTCTTTCTTCTTATTTTTGATCGATTGATGCATTTGTGCATTAACCATTTTCTTATGGTTGATCAAAGTGGATCTTTCCTTGGTGAAATTTGAGGCTAGGAAGGGGATCTTATCTTCTCCTCAACATCAAAAACATCTTCCATCTTAAATTTCAAACCATACATTTATATCTCACATTTTATATATTACAACCCTCTTATCAAATTTTTTTTCATCTTTTTCTATAATTTAATATTTTCTCTTTGGCTATTTCTTCTCACTTCATCCAATTCTACTAATTGAACCATTTTGTCTTGCATAGGCTCAGAATATTCTAAACCCTCATCTTGGATGAACTTAGAGACTGGAAGCAAATTCTTTATATGCATTCTAGATTTAACACCATATACTAGTTCAAAAGGAGATTTCCCTGTAGCACTTTTAATAGTAATTCTATCTGCCCATAAAGCAAGCTTCAGTTTTGCATGCCATACCCTTTTGTTTTTTTTCTAAGGTCTTCTTCAAAATTTGTAGAATAATTTTGTTACTAGATTCTTCTTTCCCATTGGATTGTGGATGGTAAGGGGATGAATATGATATAACAATTCCCATGTCAGAACAAAAATCAACAAATTATTTTGATCTAAAACACATTGTGTTATCCATTACTAGTTTAATAGGAACACGAAACCTAGTAATCACATTTTTCATCAGAAGATCAACCACCACTATTCTTCTGGACTTCTTAGTTGGAATTTCTTCAACCCATTTGGTAAAGTAACCAATATCAACCAAAATTCAACTATGTACCCTACTTGTTTTTTCTGCAAATTCCCCAATAAAGTCCATCCCCACATGGCAAAAGGTGCTACTGCAACTACATAATTCAACAATAGAGCACTTGAAAAGTTCAGTTTACTAGAGAATCTTTGACATGGCTTGCATCTTCTGACAAAATAATTAGTGTCTTTAAACAAATAGGGCCAATAATAGCCATCCCTTAAGATTTTATGAGATGTTTCTCTGGCTGAATGATGTCCTCCACATAGTTCAAAATGCATTTCTCTCAAAACCTTTTTAGATTGTCCCTTGTCTAGGCATAACAACAATATTCCATCCCTATTTTCCAGTACAGGTCACCCTACAATAGTACATACCTCTGACCTTGTAATCTCAGACTTCTCCTCTGGTTCTCACTCAAAGCCTCTGGGCAACTTGCATTTTTTAGAAAATGTACAATATTAATATACTAGGGCTGCATTTCAATACTTGTAACTATTTCCCCAGGAATGTTGACATTAGTCACTTGAACTAAATCCAAATTCTCCTCCATCATTAATTTGGCTAGTCCCAATCCCCTTATCAACTTAGTAATATGGATTTCCAAGTCAAACTCCTGAATCTTGTTAATCCATTTGCATATTTCCCCTGTCACTTCACTTTGGACCAAGATATCCTTTACTGCAGCATGGGGAACATATGCATTGACTTTAACACACACTAGGTAAGGTCTAAATGCCTTGATTTCTTTCACCAAAGCATAATCTTGCTTTTCCATTAATTGATAACTTAACTTAGCTGATTCTAATGATTTACTAAAGAAAATAATAGGATGCTCAAAGCCTTCCTCATCTTTCTGCAATAAATTTGCTACAAAAGTGTGAAAAGATGCAAATGTAAATAGAGAAAATGGTTTTGCATAATCAAGAGAAATTAGAATAGGGTCTTCTTGAATTGCTTGTTTAATTTTCTCAAATGCTCTTTGTGCCTCCTGATTTCATTCAAACTTTACATCTTTCTTCAATAGTTTGATTATTGGTTTAACTAGCTCTGCAAAGTTGGCAATAAATCTCCAAACAAAATTAATCTGTCCCAGGAATGACTCCAAGCCTTTAAGGTTTTTAGGAGCAAGGAACTTCTGAATGGCTTCAACTCTTTCTGGATCTATCCTTACACCTTCCTTTGATACTATGTGGCCCAAGAGTTTTCCTTCTGTAACAACAAATTGGCATTTTCTTGGGTTCAGTGATATACCATATTCCAATGATTTGATTAAAAGATTATCCAAATGGTTGTTGTTATACACTAAATTTTGTACACTAAGTCAAGCTATTGTAGTCTTGATAATCTAGTATAACATGGGAATCATTTCCAGGTTGTGGGACCTTTGCTAACTAAAATGAGACCTTTAGGTTCTAGGCTGGTTCCTCTTGGATTATCACCTCAATTTTCTCTTTATGCAAGAAAGTAAACTGGATAGGAAAAGGGATAGAAGGAATGCTGAAAGGGAAATGAATGAAAATAAAAATATCCTACTAGGTGATACACCAAAGGTAATTTTCTAAATTAAAACACAGTGATCAATGTTAGAAAGAGGACTTGAATCTAATAGAACACAAATTTCTAGATAGGCTTGCATAAATATTTCATAGAGAGGTCTGAGATAAATAGAGGCTATTCAGGGAAAGAGATGATTTCACAAACAATAACATATTCACTATAAATAGACATGGACTATGACTTGTAAACAAACATCCACTTCTGCAATCAGGCACAGGAATGAGACAAAATGACAGGGGACTGAAGAATATCCACAAACTCATCTAAATTAGACCATCCATAGTAGTACACAATATTTCAGAAAGAAAGAGGGCTCAAGAACTCCAAGTTCATTCCAATACCAATCTCTGTATTATATTCCATTAAGAGAAGTACAAACAAGAAGACCTACGGATAGAAAGAATGTCACAAAAAGCCTTTGCAATATTTGCAATTCAATGAGATAACTAACACATGAAAACTTAGGGGAAAATAAAATGCCACAAAAATCTTACACTAGTTGGAAAAATCTAAACAAAAAATCTTGAAAACTAACTTATATACACTAATCCTCTAGCACACAGGCTCAGGAGTCAATCTCATTCTAGAAATTAGGGTTTCAATAGATCTTGCATAAATAATGCAGAAACCCTAACTCTATCAATTCTACTCATAAATACCGCTGAGAAATATCTTTCTTGATAAGATATGCCTTGAAATATCTTTCTCATCACCATTAATGCAATCTAAAGAGACTGGCCCGATCCATCTCTCTGTCTGTAGCTTGAAATGTTGCACCACCATCAATCTTCTGAGAATAAGATATATGAATATTTGAATATTTTAAATGAGCAACGGTCACAGGTGGCACAAGTTGATCCTATCAACAACTCTGAAAGTTTTTACCTTTCCGTTTAAAACACAACTGTCAATCCCCATCTTCTATTCATTATTATCTTTGTCTTTAAACCCGTCTTCACTCCCCTTGAACTCTGGTTACCCGAAATCTTTTATGTCATTGAGTTGGGATATCATTTCTTTAAACCTGAGTTCCTTTGGAGACTTGGCAACTATCATTGGATTAGATCAAGATTGGGTGGCCAACGCTAAGTCTCCAATCTTTAAGAGAATATTCCTTTTTATCACAAAACTTAGCGACTGCATGATCTTACCCTGACTTACCTTTTGCCTTGGGTTCTCATCGAGACCTGGTGACTGAGGAGTCTCGTAGTCTCCTTTCATTTTTCTTAACTATAGTTTCGTCATGTGACTACACGACCACCGTAAGACCCTCAACTACATCGATGGCTAGCGTGAAGTCAGGAGAATGTTTTCCTGATCCCACCACCTTACAGAGACTAAGCGACTAAATAAAATAGAAAAATAGTCTCCAAGTCTCGTAATCTTTGCTGATGTCATGAATTTCTTAGGAGACTTAGCAAAAACTGTAAGATGGGAAATATAAGTGACCATGATCGACGGTGTGCGGGAAGTCTCATGAGCAAAGAAGAATATTTTCTTTCTTGCTGCGATAAGGAGACTAGGGGTAATCTTAGGATCGCCTGATGATATGGAATATGTCAATTTTATCATGTGAATTAGAGACAAAGGGCTAGGAAAAGTGCACATGACAAAAGGAAACTTAAGTTGCTGGAAAAAGTAACGACAAATTAGAACAAGCTTGGGATAGCTAGGGTTTTTCATCAAATCTGCATAGGGTTTTTGTACTTAGGCTCTTTTCCATGAAGAAGGATAAACTAGAGGCCTAGAGATATTTGTAGAGCTAAGGAAAAATATGGCAAGGGACCATACAAGCTAGGCTCTACCCTTGTGGGAGCCTCATTTACTCTACTTGTAGCCAAAATTTGCATGATGGGGAAATTTTTGATAACATTTTGGCAATTTTTGCGGGATGTCTGCCTGCTAGACATTGAGAACCAGTAGCCTTTGACATCCATTGGGTATATGAGTTATTACTTGTATACTATTTCGGAGACCTCTGGGAATGCATGAAGATTTGAGTGAGGAGGAGGAACAACTTAACTATGCAGAAGAACTTCTTGGAAAGTAGGAAACCAACCGAGAAAGAAGGGATGAAAAGCAAGGAAACATATTTACAAATATTTACAAGGAAAAACCTCAAAACAAGGTTTCAAGTGGAATCCATTAACAAAAATGGGCAAGGGATCTCCTCCAAGAGTAGATAAATGGAAAGAATTATGCTCCTTGCACTCAGTGATAATGAATGGACCTCCCCAAAAGGAATCAAATTTAGTATGTCTACCAGGCTTGGTCTTGAACTCATCCCATTTGAGGACTACATACCCAATTTTGAAATTTCTATCCTTGGCTCTTTTATCAAAACTTTTCTTTTTTTGCATCTGATGGAATTCCATAGCTTTCATAGATTTATCTCTGTGTTCCTCTAATTCCATAATCTGAGCATACCTAATTTGCAAAGGATCTCCTTTTTCAAACAAGACATATTGAGTAGCTAAGTCCAAACTGGCAATTCAGCTGAAATGGACAACTTAGCTTCTCTTCCATACACTAGCATGTAAGGGGAATTACCAATGATATTTTTTGGGGTAATTCTATCTAACCATAAGGCAAATTTCAATTTGGTGTGCCAATCTCTTTGGTTGTCTTGTAGGGTCTTCTTGATTACCCTAATCAAGTTCTTATTAGTTGATTCTGCCAAACTATTTCCCTGAGGGTAATAGTTTGAACTTGTGTTCAAGTGAACACCATGTCTGATTGCCCACTCTGAGACTTTGAGGCCTGTGAAAGCTAATACATTGTCTAAAATAATGGAGTCTGGGACACGAAACCTGTGAATTATATCACCATAAAAATTCATGACATCATTCTCATTTTCTTCTTTCAATACATCTGCCTCTGTCCATCTAGTGAAATAATCTATTACAATAATTATCCATTTATGACCGGCACTAGATGGAGGATTAATTATTCCAATGAAATCTATGCTCCATCTCATGAAAGGTTTCTCTATTCTGATGGGCTGGAGGGGTAAGGCTGCAAGCCTTTCTTTTCCTACAAACATGGCACACTTGATGCATTTTATTACATAATCATGACCATCCTTGAAGATAGATGACCAATAGTATCTAGCCCTCATGATCTTAAAAGTAGTAGTCCTTGGAGATAAATGACCTCTAGAAGGTCCATCATGGAATTCAAATAGGATATTATCTACCTTTTCTGAATCAATGCATCTCAAAAGGACACCATTGTAGTCCTTTCTAAAAATAATTTCATTTATCAGCACAAAGGGGATAGATTCTAATCTATAGTACTGTTGCCAAATTTTAGTCTAGGGTCTTTAGGTCCTAGGGGGTAAAATTGTTCTTTGGTGACCTACTTCTCATTTATCTTGAAACCTTCCCCTAATGTGCTTGTCAGATAAATCATTTCCCTTGCCTATTTGAGCCTAGCGGGTTTTCAATGCTTCTGCTTCATCCGATGTTTAGGTGACTTAGGTATGTCCAGAAAGGGGTGTTATAGCATCTTTTGAATGAGAAGTAGTCACCCTCGGATCTGTAATTCTCAATGTGTTTTTTTGAATGGTTAAACATGTGCTTTGCATAAGCGATTCATAAAGCTTTTGTTTGTAAAAAGAGTTTTTCAACTCTCGGAGATATCAAGTTGTGGAGTATTGGAGGTGATCATACAGTGTCTGGAAATTTTTTTCTCAAAGGTGAAACCCTAACAAAAGTGAAAAGAGTAAATAAGAGGTTAAGTGCTCCCAACGAAAAAGAAGTTGTTTAAGTGCGAAAAGGATAAAAGGTGAAGCCGTCGGGATAATTTTCCGAAATAAAGGAAACAAGCTTATGGGAAAAGTATTCTCTTATGTTCTTTTCCCGCATAAGGTAAAATGGTCTAATGTTTATTCATTTTAGCATCAGAAGGAAAGTATGTTCTTTTTCCTCAAGACTAAGGATTTGTTTCAACAAGTGGCTAATGAACATAAAGTTAAGTGTAAGATTGAGGATTTTGAGGCCATTATGTTCTCCAGAATGGGAAGTTCAAATAGCTGTTGATTATCAAAAATTAAATGCTATTCCCACCATTGCATCTGTTAGGTCACCTTAATGTCATTTGTGTGGCGCCAACGTTCAGATCTTCATGACTATTTCTTCAGCATTCGACATCATTCACTACTCACCGTATTTGTATAGCAAGCCATTTGTTTTCACTCATGTTGTCAGTTTTATAGTAAATGGAAGTTAAGGATTCTGGTTACGATAGATTAATTGATATTGAGAGTAAATTGAAAGAAGTTTCTGACACATCTCTAAGATTCTTTGATCTCAGATATTTACACAGAAGATTGAATTCTCACCCAATTCACCCTATTACATAGAAGCTCAAGGACAACGGTCTGATAGAAGCTATAGGGTTTCCAATGATAGTTCAAGCTCCTGAGCTCGTCAGAGAATGTATAGAGAAATACAACCTAGTGACAAAGCAAATCCTATTCCTGCATTAGTCTATTTTGCTGACGATTGATAAAACCCTAATCCAATATGCTTTTGGCATTCTGGTGAAAGACATGTATTGTGACATCGACTTTGGTTCATCTACATCTATGTTCAATGAAAAGAAGACTCTAAGGAGAGAAGACATGTAGAAGACCTGGTTCCAGATCCCTTGATCAAAGAAAAGTAAGATTTTGAAGACTCTCTTCAAAACAAATCTAAAGAGGGAAATTGTTGATATTCTGGCCTTGTTGACCAGATTGGACGGAAAACCCGAGATCCTGGATCTCGTTGAACATAATTTCTTCCTTGTTCAAGTTGTCTGCCCAGAAAATATGTTCATTGATTGGGAAGAAATCTTGTGTGAGAAGCTAGCATCCTGGATGAGCTCCTATCAGGGATTCAAATAGTTCTACATGTCTTCATACTTAATCTATGCTCTGGCGACTTAGCACCTATGGCCCGGCTTACCAGCAATCCAAAATTTTGAGAACAACACCAAAATTTATGAGTTCTACCTGAATCTGCAATTGCATCAAAGCTTTGGGGAATATAATACTGTGAATGATGCATTCACAATGAGAATATGTTAGGAACTTCAAGGTTTCCTAGAAAGAAGCTTCTCGCCAGAGGCCATCTCGACAATCAGTCAGTATGGATTCTCTTTCATCCAATTCCCAAGTTTCTCTTATCTTCGGATAGGAGCCTTCTCTAGATTTCCTAAGAGGTTGCCCCGGTATCTTGAAGATAAGGTGGTCTTGGTGGAGCTCTGCTGGTAGATATTGGAAGTGAACACTCTATGTTCAACTGTGAAGAAGATCACCGAAATTTCCTTCCCTGTGGTTGTTGATCCATATTCCTGTGCATCCAGATCTGATGCCCTGAATTTGGTAAAGAGCTTTGAGGATAAGATCAAGCTACTTGATTATGAGGTTCTTAGGCCTTAATATGATCCTATGGGTTATGTTAGAGATCACTTGAAGCTTAGGCATGCCTACAGATGTGTCTTAGATGTTGAGGATTTTTGGGCCGAATGTTTTAGTGAGTATCAGACACGGGAGAAATTGTGGTCCCATTTAACTTTGGATGAAATTACAATGTATAATAATGTTATTGATGTATCTGATCTTGTAGATGATGGCCTCTTCATGCATCCTTCATCCTATGACCAGATCAAGGTGTTGCCCATTTCTTCCTCTCCACCAACTGGTCCAGTGGTTGATTCATTGGAGCTTCTCAT
>MU218409.1:193446-221770 GCA_018584345.1 Thuja plicata | reverse complement strand
AAATTGTCATAGTTGTCCATTTAGGGCATAGATTGGTCAAATAGGTCAAATGATGTAAAATCATCTATGTAAGGTTGAAAATGATGTAAAAGGTCATTAATATGTGTTTTTTTCATGATTCTAAGGTTCTTACAAAGTTTTAAGATCATTGGGTTAAAGTTGCAAAAGTTGTCAACTTGACAAAAAAAGTTGTCAAGCAAAAATGTTGTCAAAATGCAAAAGAAGGTGAAAAGTGGTTTCCATCGGTTTTTGAGGGTATTTAGAGAGGTTTGGAATGTCAAAAGGCTTTATATATCACTTTATTTTTGAACCAAATCATGATGTAAAGTTGGAGAAGGATTGGAAAGCATTGGAAGCAATTTTGGTATCATATTTTCATTGTTCAATCTATTGTTTTGTTGTCTTGAAAGTTTTCCCTCTTGTTTCCAGGTCTTGTACGGCCATGTACAGTCTGGAAACAAGTGTATTTTTATCATGATACAATAGTGCATTGAATAATATTTCCATTTCTTTTGATTTTAATTTATTTCATTAAGTTTTGAGAAAGTTATGAGGGTTTTGGTGAAAACCGTTTGTAACTGCCCAAAACCCCGATTCACGATGACCAGTCTTGGGAAAATCATCATAACTTTTATTTTAACCGTTGGATCTTCCTATAACTCAGAGAATATTTTTAAAACTAGTCATTCTAGAATCTGACTGGAGAGATTGGCATAGTTAGGCATATTTATGGAGTTATTGATTGCTGTTTATGACTGTATTTCTTGTGACCAGAATACAATAAATTTGATAATTGGATAATTATTGGTTTTCTTTTGCAAGAGATGGATAGATGAAAGATTTAAAGGATTCATATATTATGAATTAGAGATTTATCTACACATATAATGGTCTGATATCTATGGAGAATATTTCATAATGGTATTTGATGGATGATTATGATTGATTGTTAGTGAACATGTTATGGATGAATATGTATGCCTCTAAGGAAGTGAAGAAAGTATGTTGTTGTTTGGATCTCATAATGAAATTGGGATCCTAAGTTGTTGGTTATGATGGATGATTGCATCAATGGACCAGAACATGACAGAAAAAAACTTATGGTGCAGGTTCATCCAGAGGAACGACTTCAGGTGATGAGCAATCAACTTTAGCAGTTACTTCTTCTGTGGCGCCATCATTTTTAGTAGGTGCAACACAATTCATGGGGCAAGGAGGTGACCAGCCTCTAGAAAAGAATGTTCCTATCACTCTGACCTATGGAGATGGTTCACTCCCAAACATTGGAAACATAGAAGATAAGGAAAAGGAAAAGAAGAAAGAACAAGAGCTGTCCGTGACCAAGCCTCCCTCACCAATTCCAGTCATCACTTTGGACAACATGAACCCCATGGATGGTCAGGACTCCTCTCAGCTGATAAACACTCTATCCCTTTTTGTGACTAAGGTTTCCTCCTTCCCTATTCCACCTCAAGACAAGCAGACTCCTCCAGTAGCCCAGAAGCTCTTTGATCCTACAGCTCTTCAGTCTACAATAAAGGTGTTATCCAAAGACTCATGGTTGGAAGAAACCATTGAGAAGAAGAAGAAATGACACAAGGAAGCAATTTCTTCAAAGGACCTGCTCCTTAAGGCAACCTCATCTCAGTGACTAGCGAAGAAGGTGAAGAAGAAAAAGTTCATGGCGGCCCTTTCCCATGATTCCAAAACTGGGCATATGTTAATGGAAATAGCAGAGCCATAGAAACAAGGAAAGTTTCATGAACTTTCAGCTCAAGATTTCCAGATAAAAACTATGGACCTAGGAGTGCCAGTGCATGATTCAATGGTGAACATCTGGAAAACCACCAATGAGCGGATTGAGGATAGGTTAGAAGAATTCTGAGTAGACAAGGAAGTCCTCAAGTCTACAAATAAGGAGCTAGTTGAGTATATTAAATCTACTCTTGGCAGTACTTCATCTTCTTAGTTTGACCCCAATGTGGAAGAAAATAAGAACTTGCTACTGAAGTTGTAGCAAGAGAGATAGTTTGGGAAAATTGGTAGAGCAGGATAGAGGCAATGAAGGTTCAAGGCCCCATTGTCATCGAGAATTTGGGGAACCTTATACTTGATGCAGACAAGTTGAAGGATAAAACATCAAAGCACTAGGAGACCATTTATAATGCATCTACTGGATTGACAGAGCAGCTAGCCACCTTGCAGGAGGTGATTGCTATGAAGACGAGTGTTGCAATCTCCAATGGAATACTTAAGACTGGACAAGAGCCATTGTTTCATTGGAGGAAGTCTCTGGAGTTCGTGATTGAGAGCTCAAGAAGATCAACAAATGAACTCAAGACTATGATTGAGTTAGTGCAAAAGAAGATGGACAAACTATTTGAGTTATTGAAAGTTTTGCACACAGAATCTCAAGTTTCTAGAAGTGAAAAGTTGGTGAATACAGAGTGAATGAAAGCTAAGTTTCTTTCTTTCATAGATGAGATTGTGGATCTGGCTAGCTTCCAAGTGTTAAGAATTAGTGAGTTCTCCGTGATAGATGCAGTGATCAAAAAGGAATCGGAGAAGCTCCAATCCCGGATTGCCAGGTTGGATGAACTGACAGAAATGCATGATTTTTGGATGATCTGAGCTGACAATATAATCATTCCGAATGCTTAGGAATTGGGAAAGGTAATGGATGTAATGAAGGCTTACAAAGGAAAGACCATTACATAGAAGAAGGCATAGAATCTGTCAGTTTTTGTATATTGTAGCCATTTTGGGCATTTTATCAGCTTTGTCAGTTTTTGTAACCAACCATGTTTATTATTAGAATGTTCCTCTCGGAATATTGTAAAGAGGCAATCATTATTGTAACGGGTCATTTTGGAGAAGACCTATATATGTAAATTTCTATAAAGTAAATAAGATCGGCAAAAATTAATTTGGGTGAACCCCTGTAGTTGGGACTACTGTGTGTGACTCTGAGTTTGAAGTGATTTTTGTTGTTCATATTAGTTAGTTGTGTGATGTTTTGAATGAGGATGTTGATACTATAAATTGAATGAATATTAATGAACCGAGTTTTGTTATTTTCATTTAGTGGATTGTATGTTTACTATCTTTAGCATAAGCACTCTATTTTATTTTCATTGCACATCTTAGTTTAATAGATTAATTCTTGCATTAGGGTTTGGGAAGAGGGTTAATAGAGAATGAGATCAATATAATCTGGGTATTGTCGAAGTTTCACAATCTTAGTGATCTGGGAATTGCATTTTTACACCTTCTTTCTTCCTCTCTTCTAGTAGATAGTGGTTTGCATTCATCCCGTACTGCATAACAATTTTCATTTTAGATTGCATGTAATTGAGTAAGTCCCTATTCATTGCCTGAGTTGTTTGAAGCTTTGAGTAACTTGGTTAAACCTCTTCTGCTCTCCGGTTAAGAGCATACCCCTAAAAATTGAGAGACAAAATTCATTGCATATCTTTCACATAAGGGATATTGTACCTTTCAATTCAGGGGTCATTGATAGATTCCTACCATTGACCCAGTCTGTGGTTACTTTTTGTTCTACATAAGCTAGCTTTGGGTATTTTCAACAGTCATTGTATAAATCAAATTCAAAGTAGACAAACTGTAAACCAACAGTTTTTGGTGACTCTACTGGGGACAACTCTGAATGTTCCTAAGCTTTCTTAGTGAGTCTATCTGTGGCTCTACTAAGAGACTTAGAACTTATCTATTTGGCATTCTTAATGCTACATTATTCATATCACTCTAAAGGAGAAATGGTGTTGCTTCAAGAAGGAAAAGTCCCACTAGAGAAACCTAATCTTCACATCCAGGATGAGCAAGATGACAATATAAACTAGTTGAATATCATTGTCTAGAAAAGCCAAAAATCCCTTGACCAATACAAAAGAATCAGCCTTGTGCTAGAAGGAGAAGAAGCCAATGTTGAATAATGGGATGGAGTGTTATGCGAAAGAAGATTGAGAGCTACACAGCTGCAGTAAACAAGTTCAGTAGATCTGGATCCCAAGTATACCTGAAGTGTCTGGAGAGAAGGACATAAGGATCCTGTGTTTGAAGAATTGTAGAAGGCTAAGTTTCTTTTGTTAGAAGACCCTCTCAGAAGAGGAAGAACGTACACCCGGGATCCTGTCTTTCTAGGTATCCATGGTGCTCTTTTTCCACCGCCATGCCCTATTTCTTGGATTCATAGCCATTCTTCTATACCTCCTATCATCCGCAATACTACCCCATTACTGTGTAACACCCTTACTCTTCACGGAGTAGCTGCTCCTACCAACATCAATTTTTAGGCTGTGCCAGTAACCCTCCCTATTTCAATGGCCATCCCTTAGGGTAACACCATTGGGCCTCTTCAGCTAGGAGCTAATAATGACTTACCTCGAGCTTCCTGAAAGAACTTTCCAAAGTTCAATGGAGATGGGAAAGTATCTGCTGATGAGCATATTGCAACCTTCTTCACCGCATGCAGCATTGTAAACTCTTAGCATGAAGACGTAGCAGTAAGAATGTTTGTAGAGCCTTTAATAGAAAATGCTGCTGACTGGTTTCAACATCTCCCTACGTGATGCATAACTAGTTGGAATGATATGAAGAACCACTTTGAAACTCACTATAACAATACAGAAGATGAGAAAACACTTCTGACTCAGCTCACACAAATAAAGAAAGAACCTAGTGTTCCTATGAGGGACTTTATTGCAAGGTTTAACAAGCTGGCTAACAGGATCCCCACTGCTAGCAGGCCTACAAGTGACAACTAGAAGATGTTCTTTATCAGTTCCATGCCTCCTAAAATAAGTTTCCAAATCAGACAAGCGCATGTGGCTAACTTGCAAGCCACTCAGACTCTAGCAAATGAGCTAGAAGATGACCTCATAGCTGCCGGGAAATGGAAGCGAGAAGTGCAGAGTGGTGCCTCCACAAGCTCTATTTATGGTACAACTAGAAATACCAAGGCAATGCTTTAGAAGTTGTCTAATGAGATGATTACCCTTAAGTGGCAAATGGGAAAGTCTACCCCATCCTTTCAGCAACCTTACCAGGATATTCCCAGAAAACAACATGAAGGTAAGCAGTTGCAGTTGCCACCTACTCAGCAAAAGCTCACCATTGAGGTAGCTAAAAGGCATAATATGTGCATTTTTCATCTGAGAGCTGACCATGATGGTGATAGTTGTCCAGAGATGAATAGATATAGGCAGCTAGCTTCAAGCAACAAGCTGACTATCGAATATCTCGAAAGTGAAGAAGATTCTGCTCCCCATGGCGACTCTGATAATTTCTTTTTGGAGTATGAATCTGATTCTGAAGTCAGAGGTGATTTCTTTTCCACCATGGATGGAATTCAAATGGTAGTGTCAACAAGAATTTAGAGAGACAAAAATCCAGGAAACTCTTTGCCTTCCTAGAATATTGCACCTGGTCCTTCAGCTGGTGCACCCGGATCTTCTACTTCTTCATCTTGGAAGAAGGATTACTCGAAGTCTGAAAGAAATGGTAAGTCTCTGTCTTCCTTTGATATAATTAAATATTGCAAGGATGCTAGAATCCAAGTGTATCCCTTATAATATTTAAAAAATCATCCTACTAAACTTCAGAAGCTTGTAGATTACTGTAAAAGTGATGCTAATTCTAGAATCTAGCCTAATATAAATTCTACTGTTAGTGATGAATCTCCTAGCAGTGGACCTTTAAATGATGAAGAACCTGTCCTTCCCTTGCTCTTTCAAGAAGAATATTCTTCAATCTTAGCCATTGCTCCTGGCTAGAAACCTGACCTGTTCTATGTCTCCCTATTTGTAAATGGTCATAAACTAAGCAACTGTATTATTGACTCGGGAACCTCTGATAATGTCATGCCTGCCTCTATTTCTAAAGCTCTTGGATTGACCCTTACCAAAACCTTTGGCCACTGTTCTTCAATGGATGCTACACAGGTTCCCCTCCTAGGCCAGGCAAAGGATGCACAAGTTGCATTAGCCGCACACCTTGCAAAGAGAATGAAGCTGACCATCATGGTAGCTGATATTCCGGCTAGCTAAGACATGCTTCTAAGTAGAATTTTTTGTAGAGACATAGGTGGAGAAATCAAGATGGACTAGTCCCATGCTATAATCTTGGTGGGTACTAAGAAGATAAAGCTGGAGCCCGAGGAAAAGGCCAAATTCACAGTAATGAAGACTGATGACCCTAAGACACAAATCCTCTACCACGAGATGGAATTCAAAAATTATATGTTGTTTTCAGATTTCAATCATCAAGATGATATACCAAAAAATACAAACAGTCAAGATACCTAGACCTTGGAGTTTGATGGTAGTTGTGCTACCACAGGATCGAGAGCTGGTGTAGTTCTTATTCCCCCAGAAGGAGACATAATATAACTTTCTTATAAATTGCAGTTTAAGAACACTAATAACACGACAGAATATGAGGCTCTATTACTAGGCATTGCTGTTGTGAAGCAAAGAGGGGTGAAAATACTTAAAGCACTAGGTGATGCAGAGTTGATAGTGAGGCAAGTTTGAGCACAGTATGTAGTGAAAAATGCGAGATTGCGGAGTTATAGGAACAAATTCTAGGATGAGATAGAGGACTTTGATACCTTTTCAATCCAGGCTATTCCAAGAGAGTAGAACACAAGAGAATATTTGTTGGCCACCTCAGCTTCACTTCTCCTCCTGCATATGGAAATAGGAGATAAGCAATAGAAAGTTGAAGTTCTCTTTAGGTCGAATGTTCTCGATAATGTGGAAATCTGGAAAGTCTTCATCAGTGACAAGTAGATACAAGTTTTCATGGAAGGATTAGATCAGTTCAGTGATCAATACTTTGAAGGAAGTTTTAGTACCTACAAGGATTTATCTCTAGATAGCAAGAAAGAATTGGAGCTTGGAGAAGAACAGTTAAAAGGTAACAAAATTCCTCAACACCTAATCTCCCTTGAAAAACTCTTTGATAGACACGATGCATATATTAGAAAAGAAAGAGATAGGAAAGGTGGTACCTCAGGGGATTTTGAGGGAATAAACATAGGCACTGAAAATAAACCTAAGATGTTAAATATTGGCAGTTGTTGCACAAAAAAGGAAAGAGAAAAGGCTAAACACCTACTCTCCGAATATAAGGATATGTTTGCTTGGGGCTATGAAGACCTCAAAACTATCCAAAATGGAGACTTCAAGCACACGATCCCTCTCAAGCCTGAAGCTGTCCCTTTTTAGCAGAAGCAATGAAAATACAATCCTAAGGTTTCAGAAGCCATTTCCAGAGAAGTTCACAAGATGTTGGAGGCAGAAATTATCTATCCCATACATCACTCTACATGGATAGCCAACATTGTGCCCGTCCGGAAGAAGAATGAAGAAATTAGAATTTGTGTAGATTTTTGGAATCTGAACCAGGCTTCTCTAAAGGATAATTATGCCTTACCCAACATGGATCATATACTACAAATAGTAGCTGGATCCAAAATGATGTCCATGTTGGATAGTTTCTCGAGTTTCAACCAGATTGAGGTGGACTCAAAAGATAAGTATAAGACATCATTCACCACTTCTTGGGGAACGTTTGCTTACAATAGAATGCCCTTTGGGCTTATCAATGCTGGAGACACTTTCCAAAGGGAAATGGATTCTTCATTTGCAGACCTCTGGGATAGAATAATAGTTATATACTTGGATGATTTAACAGTCTTCTCTAAAAAGAGAGAAGATCATTTGAGAGATCTTGAGAAAGTGCTAAAGAGATGTAGAGAGCATGAAATCTCTCTTAATCCCAAGAAGTCTATATTTTGTGTCACCAAAGGTAGACAGCTTGGTCATATTGTTTCCCATGAAGGAATCCAAATTGACCCTGAACACGTAAAGGCCATCCAGTAATTGAACCTGCCGGCAAGCAAATCTGGAACAAGATCATTCTTTGGGCAGGTAAATTTTCTTAGGCATTTTGTTCCTAACTTTTCTGAGATTATGAAATGCATAATTGATATGATGAAGGGTAGTCAAATTTTCAAGTGGAATGAATCTAGGAAAAATTCCTTTGATTTAATCAAGCACACTATAGCCAAAGCACCTGTGTTGGTGCATCCAAATTATACCAAGGAGTTCATATTGTACTACTATGCATCAGCTCATACATTGTCTGCTATCCTGATGAAAGAGAACAATGAAGGCATTCAGGCACCGATTGCATTCATGAACACTCCACTCAAGGATCATGAATTTAGATATTCTCAAATGGAGAAGCAAGCATATGTGGTGGTAAGGGCACTGAAGAATTTTAGATTCTATGTATTACATTCCCATTATGTTATTTATATTCCCGATTCTGCTGTTAAGAGCATTTTGACACAAGAAATAGGATGTAATACTAGAGGTGCATGGATAGTGAAGGTACATGAGTATGACATTGAAATCAAGCCAACAAAGCTGGTCAGAGGTAACATCTTGTGTAAAATAATGGCTGAAAATCAGGAAGCGGCTAAAGAGGAGGATTCTCCGAAGGTGTTAATGGTTAGTCTTCTTGATCCCTAGTTTTCCAACATCACCTATTTCCTTACTTATGGAGATTTCCTGGAAGGATTGACATACAAACAAAGAAGATATTTGAAGACCAAGGCAGCCAAGTATGTCATTTATGATGACTAGTTATATAAGAGGGCAATAGATGGAACTTTCTTAAGGTGTGTGGACATGCCACAACAAGAGAGATTGCTCCAGGCATTCCACAATGAGGCATGTGGTGGAAACTTCTCATCCATAGTCATTGCATATAAAATATTGAGGCAGTGTTACTACTTTCTCGGCATGTTTAAAGATTCCTACAATTGGGTGGCCAAGTGTGATAAGTGCCGAATGTTTTCCAATAAGCCTCAGTTGGCTGCTCTTCCATTGAAGCCGGTTATAGTAGAGGGTCCCTTTCAACAATGGGGGCTTGATTTCATTGGTCCGATAAATCCTCCCTCTTTTGCAGGTCACCTATATGTCATAATTGCCATAGATTACTTTACCAAGTGTGTTGAGGCTAAGCCTACCAAGAAAACTACATCTGAGGTGGTCTGTGAATTTATCAAGGAGAATATCTTGGTAAGGTTTGGAGTACCATTGAAGCTAGTAATGGACAATGCCACATATTTCTCTTCATCGGAGATTACAGAGTTCTGCTACAACAATAGTATCCATCTTAGTCACTCATCTGATTATTTCCCTCAGGGAAATGGTCAGGCTGAGTCAAGCAACAAGCACCTGATTAACATAATGAAGAAACTAGTTTCAAAGAGTCAAAATGATTTGTACAAGAAATTTCATGAAGCTATATGGGTGGATAGGATAACACCTAAGTGAGCTATCAGGATCTCCCCTTTTGATCTGGTTTACAGAATTGAACCTAGTCTCCCACTTCCACTGGAGTTATCCATTTGCAGGCTGTAGCAGGTAATTGAAGATCCAATTTTCCAAAATGGTCTAGAGAAATGAATCATGTATCTGACCAAGTTGGAGGAAGAATGGGAAAAGCTTATTGAATATATCACTGATCATCAAAGGAGAGTGAAAACATTCTTTGATAAGAAGGCCAGACCAATAAATTTTATGCAAGGTGACTTGGTCCTATTATGAGATAAAAGGCGCAAGTCCAAAGGATAGCATCATAAGTTTGACTCGCTTTGGAAAGGACCATTCAAGATTATGCAGGTGAACCAGAATAATTCCTTTATTCTGGCATATCCTTCTGAAGAGATTCTGCCATTATCTTATAGTGGCCAAGATCTGAAGCTCTACCAAATACTCAAGTGAAATCAGGTAACCCATGCAGGTAAGTGTTAGTGTAGGTAGGTTTGCTTTGCATTTCTCCTACTTTCTTTCTCGCTTTCTTAGTCTATTTTAGTTTAGTTTCCTTTTGTGTTGTGTATTTTAGTTTAGTCTGCCCATTATTTTTCCTGCCGGTCTTGTTATGCAAAACCAGAGACTCTGGGTCCCTTCTTAGACATTGGTATGTCTATGTCCCCAGTCGGAGCCAGTTGTTGCCAAATTTTAGTCTAGGGTCTTTAGGTCCTAGGGGGTAAAATTGTTCTTTGGTGACCTACTTCTCATTCATCTTGAAACCTTCCCCTAATGTGCTTATCAGATAAATTATTTCCCTTGCCTATTTGAGCCTAGCGGCTTTTCAATGCTTTTGCTTCATCCGATGTTAAGGTGATTTAGGTATGTTGGGAAAGGGGTGTCATAGCATCTTCCAAATGAGAAGTAGTCACCCTCAAATCTATAATGCTCAATGTGTTTTCTTGAATGGTTAAACACGTGCTTTGCATAAGATATTCATAAAGCTTTTGTTCGTAAAAGGAGTTTTTCAACTCTCAGAGATATCAAGTTGTAGAGTACTAGCGGTGATCATGAAACATCCAAAAAAGTTGTTCTCAAAGGTGCAACACTGACACAAGTGAAAAGAGTAAATAAGAGGTTAAGTGCTCCCAACAGAAAAGAATTTGTTTAAGTGCGAAAAGGATAAAAGGTGAAGCCATCGGGATACTTTTCCAAAATAAAGGAAACAGGCTTACAAAAAAAGTATTCTCTTATGTTCTTTTCCCACACAAGGTAAAATGGTCTAATGTTTATTCATTTTGGCGTCAGAAGGAAAGTATGTTCTTTTTCCACAAGACTAAGGATTTGTTTCAGCAAGTGGCTAATGAACATAAAGTTAAGTGTAAGCTTGAGGATTTTGAGGCTGTTATGTTCGCTGAAACGGGAAGTTTAAATAGTTGTTGACTATCAAAAATTAAATGCTAATCCTACCATTGCATCTGTTAGGTCACCTTAATGCCATTCATGTGGTGCCAACATTTGGATCTTCACGGCTATTTCTTCAGCATTCGCCATAATTCGCTGCTCACCATATTTGTATAGAAAGCCATTTGTTTTCACTCATGTTCTCAGTTTTATAGTAAATGACAGTTAAGGCTTCTAGTTATGAAAAATTAATTGGTATTGAGAGTGAATTGAAAGAAGTTTCTAACACATCTCTAAGATTCTTTGATCTCGGAGATTTACACAGAAGATTTAATTCTCACCCAATTCACCCTATTACACAGAAGCTCAAGGACAGCGGTCTGATAGAAGCTACAGGGTATCCAATGCTAGTTCAAGCTCCTGAGCTCATCAGAGAATTTATAGAGAAATACAACCTGGTGACAAAGCAAATCCTGTTCTTAGATCAGTCTATTCAACTAATGATTGATAAAACTGTAATCCAATCCGCTCTCAGCATTCTGGCAAAAGACGCATATTGTGACATCGACTTCGATTCATCTACGTCTATGTTCAATGAAAAGAAGACTCTAAGGAGGGAAGACATGTAGAAGACCTTGTTCCAGACCCCTCAATCAAAGAAAATTAAGATGCCGAAGGCTCTCTTTGAAATAAATCTAAAGAGGGAAATTGTTGATATTCTGGCCCTGCTGACTAGATTGGACAAAAAACCCGAGATCCTGGATCTCGTTGAACATAATTTATTCCTTGTTCAAGCTGTCTGCACAAAAAATATGTTCATTGATTGGGTAGAAATCTTGTGTGAGAAGCTAGCATCCTGGATGAGCTCCTGTCATGGATTCAAATAGTTCTACATGTCTTCATACTTAATCTATGCTCTGGCGACTCAGCACCTATGGCCCGGCTTACCAACAATCCTGAATTTTGACAACACCAAAATTTATGAGTTCTACACAAATCTGCAATTGTATTGGAGCTTTGAGGAATATACTGCTATGAATGATGCATTCACAATGAGAATATGTCAAGAACTTCAAGGTTGCCTAGAAAGAAGATTCTCGCCAGAGGCCATCTCAGCAATCAGTCAGTATGGATGCCCTTTCATCCAATTCTCGAGTTTCTCTTATCTCCGCATGGGAGCCTTCTTTGAATTTACTAAGAGGTTTCCCCGGTATCCTAAAGATAAGGTTGTCTTGGTGGAGCTCTGTCGAAAGATATTGGAAGTGAACACTCTATGTTCAACTATGAAGAAGATCGCCAGAATTTCCTTCCCCGTGGTTGTTGGTCCATATACCTGTGCATCCATATCTGATGCCCATAATTTGGTAAAGATATTTGAGGATAAGATCAAGCTACTTGATTATGAGGTTCTTAGGCCTTAATATGATCCTATGGGTTTTTTTAGAGATCACTTGAATCTTGGACATGCCTACAGACATGTCCCAGATATTGAGGATTTTTAGGCCTAATGTTTTAATGAGTGTCAGACATGGGAGAAATTGTGGTCCCATTTAACTTTGGATGAAATTACAATGTATAATAATGCTTTTGATGTATGTAATATTGAAGATGATGGCCACTTCATGCATCCTTCATCCTATGACCAGATCAAGGTGTTGCCCATTTCTTCCTCTCCACCAACTGGTCCAGTTGTTGATTCATTGGAGCTTCTCATGAGAGGCATTATCAAGAGAACCGATAAGTGGGTGGAATGGACCAGAGCACGACAGAAAAGAACTTCTAGCATGGGTTAATTTGGAGGAAAGAATTTAGGTGCTGAGCAATCAACTTCAACAGTTACTTCTTCTGTAGCGCCATCAGTTTCAGCAGGTGCAGCGCAATCCACCGGGCAAGGAGGTGACCAGCCTCCAGAAAAGAATGTCCCTATCACTCTGACCTGTGGAGATGGTTCACTCCCAAACATTGGAAACATAGAAGATAAGGAAAAGGAAAATAAGAAAGAACAAGAGTTGTCTGTGACCAAGCCTCCCTCACCAATTCTAGTCATCACTTTGGACAACATGAACCCCATGGATGGTCAGGACTCCTCTCAGCCGGTAAACACTCTGGCCCTTTCGGTGACTAAGGTTGCCTCCTTCCCTATTCCACCTCAAGATAAGTAGACTCCTCCAGTAGCCTGGAAGCTCTTTGATCCTACAACTCTTTAGTTTGCAATAAAGGTGTTATCCACAGACTCATGGTTGGAAGAAACCATTGAGAAGAAGAAATGACATGAGGAAGCCATTTCTTCAAAGGACCTGATCCTTAAGGCAACCTTATCTCAGCCACGGGCGAAGAAGGTGAAGAAGCAAAAGTCCGTGGCGGCCCTTTCCCACGATTCCACAACTGGGCATATGTTAATGGAAGTAGCAGAGCCACAAAAAGAAGGAAAGTTTCATGAACTTTTAGCTCAAGATTTCCAGATAAAAATTGTGGACCTAGGAGTGCCGGTGCATGATTCAATGGTGAAAATCTGGAAAACCACCAATGAGCGGATTAAGGATAGGTTAGAAGAACTCCGAGTAGACAATGAAGTCCCCAAGTCTACAAATAAGGAGCTAGTTGAGTATATTAAATATGCTCTTGGCAGTACTTCATCTTCTCAGTTTGACCCCAATGCGTAAGAAAATAAGAACTTGCTGCTGAAGCTGCAACGAGAGAGACAGTTTGGGAAAATTGACAGAGCATGGATAGAGGCATTGAAGGTTCAAGGCCCCATTGTCATTGAGAATTTGGGGAAACTTCTAATTGATGTAGACAAGTTGAAGGATGCAACATCAAAGCACCAAGAGACCATTTATAATGCATCTATTGGATTGACAAAGCAACTAGCAACCTTGCAGGAGGTGATTTCTATGAAGACAAGTTTTGAAATCTCCAATGGCATCCTTAAGACCAAACATGAACCATCGTTTCATTGGAGGCAGTCTATGGAGTTCTTGATTGAGAGCTCAACAGATCAGCAAATGAACTCAAGACTATGATTGAGTTAGTGCAAAAGGAGATGGACAAACCTTTTGATTTTTTGAAAGTTTTGCACACAGAATCTCAAGTTTCTAGAAGTGACAAGTTGGTGAATACAGAGTAAATGAAAGCTAAGTTTCTTGCTTTCATAGATGAGATTGCAGATCTGGCTAGCTTCCAAGTGTCAAGAATTAGTGAGCTCTCTGTGATAGATGCAGTGATCAAAAAGGAATCGGAGAAGCTCCAATCCCGGATTGCCAGGTTGGACGAATTGACAGAAATGCATGATTTTTAGATGATCTGAGCTGACAATATAATCATTTTGAATGCTCAGGAATTGGTCAAGGTAACGGATGCAATGAAGGATTATAGAGGAAATACCATTACACAGAAGAAGACATAGAATATGTTGACCTGTGTCGTCTTCTCAATTTTTTTATATTGTAGCCATTTTGGGCATTTTGTCAAATTTGTTAGGTTTTTTAACAAACCATGTTTATTATTAGAATGTTCCTCTCGAAATATTGTAAAGAGGAAATCATTGTTGTAACGGGTCATTTTGGAGAAGACCTATATATGTAAATTTTTGTAAAGTAAATAAGATCAGCAAAAATTATTTTGGGTGAACCATTGTAGATGGGACTACTGTGTGTGACTCTGAGTTTGAAATGATTTTTGTTGTTCATCTTAGTTAGCTATGTGATGTTTTTAATGAGGATGCTGATACTGGAAATTGAAAGAATATTAATGAACCAGGTTTTGTTATTTTCATTCAGTGGATTGTATGTTTACTATCTTCAGCATAAGCACTCTGTTTTATTTTCATTGCACATCTTGGTTTAATAGATTAATTATTGCATTAGGGTTTGGGAAGAGGGTTAATAGAGAATGAGACCAAGATAATCTGGGTATTGTCAAAGTTTCACAATCTTAGTAATCTGGGAATTTCATTGTTACACATTCTCTCTTCATCTCTGCTAGTAGATAGTAGTTTGCATTCATCCCACACTACATAACAGTTTGCATTTCAGATTGCATGTCATTGAGTAAGTCCCCATTCATTTCCTGAGTTGTTTGAAGCTTTGAGAAACTTGGTTAAACCTCTTTTCCTCTCCGGTTAAGAGCATACCCCTAAAAATTGAGAGACAAAATTCATTGTATATCTTTCACATAAGGGATATTGTACCTTTCAATTCAGGGGTCATTGATAGATTCCTACCATTGACCTGGTCTGTAGTTACTTTTTGTTATACATAATCCAACTTTGGGTATTTTCAAGAGTCATTGTATAAATCAAATTTAAAGTAGACAAACTGTAAACCAACAAGTACCTTCTTTTTTTTGAATCTAGATCTATAGGGCATTCCCCTGTCTTCAATAAATGAATCATGTTAGGCAACCAACCTGCTTCCTTGGCATGATCTTCTGTTGAATGCACAACTAGAGATGCATTCTCTTACTATTGTTCTCTTAGGGTATCATCCTCTATCCATTGCTCACATAAACCTCTCCCTTTGACTAGTTTAGTGATTTGGACATCAACGTCATATTCCATGACTTTGTTAATTTAACCAACTCTTTTTTCATTCAGGTCTCTAGAAAGAAAGAACTCTTTGACACTTGGATGAGTGAACCTTAGTTGCACTTTGTTGTGGGTTAACATATTTATGAACTTATTTAGGCTTTTGACCATAGTAAGCACATGTTTTTCTACAAAGGAATACCTTTGTCCATATTCTTGTAAACCTTTGCTAAAGAAAGCAATAGGTTGCTCCAATCCTTCATAGTTTTCTTGAGTTAATATTGCAAAAATAACATCTGATCCTCCAGAAGCATAAAGGATAAACTCCTTACTGAAATCAGGATTCAATAGGGTAGGATCTTCTATCAGAGCTTCTTTGATAGCTTGGAAACTGGCTTTCCCTTCTTTGCTCCAACAGAGAGATGTATTCTTCTTCAACATTGTTGCCAAAGGCTTTAATAGATCTACAATATTAGGCAAGAAAGGCCTGACAAATTTAATCCTTCCTATGAAAGATTGAAGAATTTTCTTATGATGTGGGAGTGGGAGCTCTAAGATAGCTATAATACTCTCAAGGTCTACTATAATTCCTTTCTTGGATACTATATATCCCAACAGTTTCCTTTCATGAACCGCAAACACACATTTCTTGGGATGAAGAGATATCCCAAACTCTCTACATATTTCAAATATTTTCCTCAGATGTTTGATATGATCTACTACATTCTTAGAATAAATAGTTATACCATCTAAGTAGACCAGTACAAACTTGTACATGAGGCTTTTAAAGGCCATATTCATTGCCTTTTGAAAATTAGCACCTGCATTAGACAAACTGAAGGACATTTTTTGATAAGCCATGGTTCCCCACTTGGTTGTAAATGCAATCTTATATTGATCTTCTTCATGAACCAGGACCTAATTGTAGCCTGAATAGCCATATAGTAATGAAAATATCTCAGATCCAGAGACACATTATAGAATTTGCTCCATAGATGGCAGTGGATGGTGGTCCTTTAGGGAGGCCCTGTTAAGGTCTCTGAAGTCAACACATAATCTGAGTTCCCCATTCTTCTTCCTAACAGAAACAAGGTTAGAAACCCAACTAGTATGCTTGATGGGGTAAATAATTCCACTTTCAATCAGTTTTAGCACTTCTTTGTGCATAAGTGGTTCAAGCTTGGGGTTGACAGGTCTTTGCTTATGTCTGACTGGTTTGACATTAGGCTTCAATTCAATTGTATGTTGAGAAAGTGCAGGATTAAAACCTTTGAGGTCTTCATACTGCCAGGCAAATACATCACTAAACTCTTTGAATAACTGAGTATAGGATTCTTTCTGTAGATTAGTGTTTACCTTCCCAAACTTTAAGATTTTACCTGGTTCTAGTTCTAGATCAGTGCAATGTTCTTGCTGAACTACTAGGCCAAATTTACTCTTTTGTGCTTGGTCATCTCTATTGAAGATGGAATCCAGGGTGACTAGCCCTTTTGGCATTTTATCTAATTTAAGCTGTACTATCTGATCATCATAATTTTGCATCAACTTGTCTTGATTGTGCTCTGAAAAAATATCTTCCTCAAATAAGAACTGTAGAATTTTATCATCATTGTCAAACACTTTCCAATTAACATCATTGTCAGGGATAGAGGGCCTGACAATCACTTTGATATGCTATTGATCCTTCTCTTTTAAAACACTATTAGGAATGTCATACTGGGATCTTACAGAAGCTAATTTGTCTGCATTCTGATTTAATTTTCTAGGGATGGCAACAATATTGAAAACATGGAAATCTTCTATAGCATCCCTAACTCTATGCTTATATGCTCTCATTCTATCATTTTTTTTTGCACTTATCCCTCTTAATTAGCAGACTACTAGATCACTGTCACCATATACCTTAAAGGCTTTGATACCTCTCTTTCTAGCCCACTCCAATCCATTTACTAGGCTCTCATATTCAACAGTGTTACTAGTGAAATAAAAGTAAACCTAAAAGCTACATAATATTTTTTTACCTCTTGGAGAGAATATCATAGCACCACCACTAGAGCCATGTCTACTTCTAGTACCATCAAAGAATAGCTTCCAAACTTGGTTGCTCTGATCTACTTGCTCAGTGTCAGGTTTGTAAAGATTTGGCTCTATGAATCCATTCTCTTGTATCAAGTAATTCCCAAAACTAGCATTTCAAATAACATTGGCTTGGGCCTCTAAAGCTCTCTATAATTCTAAATCATCTAGATAGATATCTGGGATAACTTCTATTTTGGTGTTTGTTTCTCTGATGGTTGGGAAATCATTTCTGTCAAGTGCAAGGTAGCTTGTATTGAGTACATTGGACACATAAGGCTCTGTATGGTGTGCTTCCAATGATTCAGACTTGATAGTAACCTTAGTTCCATGTATGGAAAAGCATGTGAGACCAGTCAGAAAAGAGATAACCTCCTATCTTGGCTGTGAATTCCCTTGATAAACATATGGAAAATAGGGCAGAGAGGTCTATGATATATATATCAATGAGGATAGAGAAATTGGGACCTGCATGAAGGATTAGGCTTGTATCTTTTGCTACGCCTGTGGTATTTACTAAGGAACCATAAAGATGGGTCACTTTCTTTTGGAAAGGTTCATATTTAAGTCCTAAGTGGTCAACTACCTTTTTGAGCATGACAAAGCTAGTATTCCCACTATCCACCATACAATTATGTACTAAATTTTTTCCAATGATTAAGGATACATAAAAGGGAGGTGGTTTTAAGTTCCTACATTGTATGGCATTTGCCTTGGAGTTGCTACTTGAAGTCTCTTCCTTTTGATCAGTGTTAACCAACACTAGCTTAGCAAATTCTTTTGTATGCTGCCGAGGAATCACCTCCCCAATCATGGCCTTCTTCAATATCTCAGGTTGTCCTGGAATATCTAACAAGTCCCACATGGACATAGTGACGTTTACCTTCTTCATGTTGTCCACAATGTTGAATAGAACTACTATATTTATTCTCTGACGTGTCTTCACTATGATAGGATCAACCTCCTTGGGACTCTGGCCTTCTTTGACTGGAATTATGGGAGCCTTCTTTAATATGATAGGCATAAATAGATGTGAATATTCTACAAATGTAGAGGCTTTAGCCCCATCTCCTATTTGCTCCATGTCTTGAGCTCTTCTTTTAGATCTAGTGTTGGAAGCAATTGGAGACTCATTATTCACTCCATTGAAATCTTGTTCCTCCCAATTGAAAAGAGCAGTCTCCTCAGCATGTATATCCTGTTGGGGAATTGACCCACTAGAAGAGGCCTCTGATTAAGCATTTGAGGCATTCTGCACCATGAGTGCTTGATGCACTCTTCCATTTAAGCAGGTTGTCTGATTATGGGACTGATTACAAGGATAACACCATTCCATCTCTATAGAAATATTGTTTTGACTTGGGACCACATCCCTGACAGTATTTGCAGAGTTAAGAGGGGAAGGGTTGTAAGTCTGAAACTGCCTTTGTCCCTAATAACCTCCCTGATATTGGGGCCTATTTTGCTGGTAAAATTGTACCTGACTTTGATATTGTTGATTGGGATTTTGGTTTTGTGGCTGAAAGGATGGTCTAATCCCTTGGTCATGCTTCTCCAAGTTGGTAAAATTTTTGGTTTGAGTCTACAACAAGTTAGTCATTTCTTGCTGATGACTTTGCATATCTTGTTGACTGCTTCTTAATTCAAGTAACTCTTGAGAAGGGACTGCTTTTTATTTCTCATAGCTAGTGTTAGCCTTAGGTGCTATAATAATAGGTATAGGGGTAAAATGAGGTATTTACAAAGGTGCAGTGGGCTGGAGGTTAGGAAAAATGGGTATGGGTGGCCTTCTGGCTATCATGCCTGCCTGGATTAAACAATTTTTAGCCTTGAAAACTATGTTAAAAGCTTGAGGTAAGGAGGTACCTCCCATGGATTGGATCATGGCAGAGACTTGACCATTCAAAATTTTCAAGAAGTATAGAAATGCATGGTCAGTTGATGGCCTTACTGAGACTGGGATTCTATTCCATGTCTTGAGGAATCTATTATTGAAGTTTGTCATTTATTCTTGAGGATCTCTCTTTATGGTTGTTAGTTTCTCCACCAAAGATAAATTATCCAATTTATCCTCAAAGTATTTACTTAGTGAATCCCCTAATCCATCCCATGAATTTATAGAACCAAAAGCTAGAGTTCTAAACCATTCTAAGGCCTTACCTTTGAAAGAGGCTACTAATAGCTTGGTAGCCACATCTTCTTCTATTATATTATGTATACTATAGATAGTAGTCACATCTCTTATGTGTTCAAAAGTTGTTGTTTGTCCTTCACCTGTGAAATCAGGTAGACTTTTGAGTGCTACCAAGGGCACATCATGATGTTGGGAAAAGTTTAACGGGCTTCCTTGATTAAAGGGTGCAAAAGCAAACTGCCTAGCCATCACAGGAATTGTAACTTGCTGAGAAGAAACCATGTGAGTTTTATCTATGTTGAAGAGTGGAGCTGAATCTTCTTGTAGCTCTCTAGTTATAGATCTTCCTCTTCTTCTGTGGTGAAAAGGCAAGGGTCTCTCCTCTGAGACATGTGGTATAGACTATACCCTCCTTGTAGGGGTTGTTCTTTGAGATGATCTGTAGTAACTTCTTTTCAGAGGCAGCTGTGAGAAATTAGAAGGCTTTGAGCTTCTTATCTTGACTTTTCTCATAAACTTTGAACAGGACTGGACCTTCTGTTCTTCACCAATGGAGTCACCAGATATGCTTTTAGAATGAAACCTCTTCGAGGTCGGTACTGTACAATCAGTATATCAGAGATAGCATAGATTTCAAGATAAAATTCTTTTGGAGTCCCATCGGGCGTGCCAGAAATTGTTATACACTAAATTTTGTACCCTAGGTCAAGCTCTCATAGTCTTGGTAATCTAGTATAACATGGGAATCATTTCCAGGTTGTGGGACCTTTGCTAGTTGAAATGAGACCTCCAGGTTCTAGGCTGGTTCCTCTTGGATTATCACCTTAATTTTCTCTTTAAGCATGAAAGTAAACTGGATAGGAAAAGGGATAGAAGGAATGCTGAAAGGGAAATGAATGATAAGCAAACTATCCTACTAGGTGATACACAGAAGGTAATTTTTTGAATTAAATCACAGTGATCAATGTTAGAAAGAGGACTTGAATCTAATAGAACATAACTTTCTAGATAGGCTTGCCTAAATATTTCATAGAGAGGTCTGAGATAAATAGAGGCTATTCAGGGAAAGCGATTATTTCACAAACAATAGCATATTCACTATAAATAGACATGGACTATGAACTGCAAACAAACATACACTTCTACAATCAGGCACAGGAGTGAGAAAAAATGACAGGGAACTGAAGAATATCCACAAACTCATCTAAATCAGACCATCCACAGTAGTAAAAAATATTGTAGAAAGAAAGAGGGCTTAGGAACTCCAAGTTCATTCCAATACCAATCTCTGTATTATATTCCAGTAAGAGAAGTACAAACAAGAAGACCCAGAGACAGAAAGAATGTCACAAAAAGCCTTTGCAATATTTGCAATTCAATGAGATAACTAACACATGAAAACTTAGGGGCAGAGAAAATGCCACAAAAATCTTACACTAGCTGGAAAAATCTAAGTAAATAGCTTGAAAACTAACTTATATACACTACTCCTCTAGCACACAGGCTCAGGAGTCAATCTGATTCTAGAAATTAGGGTTTCAATAGATCTTTCATAAACAATGCAAAAACCCTAACTTTATCAATTCTACTCATAAATGTCACTGAGAAATATCTTGCTTGATCAGATATGCCTTGAAATATATTTCTCATCATCATTAATGTGATCTGAAGAGACTGGCCCAATCCATCTCTCTGTCTGTAGCTTGAAACATTGCACCACCGTCAATCTTCTGAGAATCAAATATTTGAATATTTTAAATGAGCAATGGTCATAGGTGGCACAAGTTTATCCTATTAATAGCTCTAAAAGTTTTAACCTTTCCATTTAAAACATAGCCATCGATCCCCATCTTCTATTCATTACTATCTTTGTCTTTAACCCCTGCTTCACTCCCCTTGAACTCTTATTAATCAAAATATTTTATGTCGCTGAGTCAGGATATCATTTCTTTAAACCTGAGTTCCTTTGGAGACTTGGCAACTATTGTTGGATTAGATAAAGATCAGGCATCCAACGCTAAGTCTCCAATCCTTAAGAGAATATTCCTTTTTATCATGAGACTTAATGACTGCGTGATCTTAACCTGACTTACCTTTTGCCTTGGGTTCTCACCGAGACCTGGCGATTGAGGAGTCTCATAGTCTCCTTTCATTTTGCTTAACTATAGTTTCATCATGTGACTACACGACCACCATAAGATCCTCAACTGCATCGACGAGTGGCGTGAAGTCGGGAGAACTTTTTCTTGATTCCACCACCTTACAGAGACTAAGTGACTAAAGAAAATAGAACAATAGTCTCCAAGTCTTGTAATATTTGCTGATGTCATGAATTTCTTAGGAGACTTAGAGACAACCGTAAGATGGGAAATATAAGTTACCATGATCGACGGTGTGCGGGAAGTTTTATGAGAAAAGAAGAATATTTGCTTTCTTGTTGCAACAAGGAGACTAGGGGTAATCTCAGGATCGCCAGAAGATATGGAATATTTCAATTTTATCATGTGACTTAGAGACAAAGGGCTGAGAAAAGCACACATGACAAAAGGAAACTTAAGTCACTAGAAAAAGTAATGACAAATTAGAACAAGCTTGGGATAGCTAGGGTTTTTCATTAAATCTGCATAGGGTTTTTGTACTTAGGCTCTTTTCCATGAACAAGGATAAACCAAAGGCCTGGAGATATTTGCAGAGTTGAGGAAAAATATGGAAAGGGACCATATAGGCTAGGCTCTACCCTTGTGGGAGCCTCATTTACTCCACCTGTAGCCAAAATTTGGATGATGGGGAAATTTTAGATAACAATTGCAATGATCTTCATCTCTTTTTGAGAAAGCAATCAAATCATCTTTGTAAATTACCATGAGAACATTATAAGATCCTTAAAAACCACATCCATTTCCCTCTAAAATGTAGCACCAACATTTTTTAAATCAAAAGGCATACATGCATACACCTAAGTTCCCCAAGGGGTAGTAAAGGCAACCTTAAATTGTTCAGATTCCTTTACTAACACCTTATTATACCCAGAGAACCCATCCATCATAAACAATAAATCACATCCAGTCACCCTATGTAGCACAAATTTCATGTTAGGTAATCCATAATTGTCCTTTAATGAAGATACATTCAGATTCCTGAAATCAACGCACAATCTTATGTCCCCATTCTTTTTTCTTACTGTGACCAAATTTGAAACCCATAATGAATGTCTTATGGGCTCAATTATTCATGCATCCCTTAATTTCATCAATTTCATTTTCATCTTGGTGGCCAATAATGGATTGACAGGCCTCTGTTTCCACCTAAATGGTTTTGCATCTTCCTTCGATGGGATGTCATGCTGGAATAAGTTCTCTCAATATTCTTTGAGAGCTTCATAGGACCAGAGAAAAACATGCTTATATTTTTATAGCAATTTTATCAAATTCATCCTCACATATCTATCCATTTTTTTTCCAATATGAACCAATTCAGGGGATGTATCTGACCCTAAATTTTTTTCTTCCAAGTCTTCCAACTTGGCATTGGACTTTTGTGACATGTAATTATCATTAAAACTGAACATGCCTTCCAGTTAAACTAGTCCCTGAGGAATATGGTTAGATGCTAACTGAACAATTTCATTCTAAAAAATGCATTCCTTACCATCTACAACTCCAATCAAAGAGTCACAGTCAATTTGTTGGCCATCATAATGATCTAGGCATTGGATAAATCTGAGGATATCATCATCATCCTCAAAAACTTGCCAAATGTGGATATTGTCAGGCATTGCAGGCCTATTCTTGACTTCCACCAGAGATACACCAGCAAGGGTAATATCATATTTTTCAAAGTAAAATTTGCAAGGAAGTCTGCAATGATATTGTTTGATCTTTCTACCCACAGAATATTGAAGGCATCAAATAGCTCTCTTTTATCCCAGACAACATATTTATACAATTTTAACCTGTCATCCTTAGCAACATATTTTGATCTAATCTGGGCTATGATTAGATGGGAATCCCCATGAACTTATAAAAATTTAATACCATGTTTGATGGAAATATCCATTCCCAATATCAATGCTTCATATTAAGCTATATTGTTGGTACAATGAAAAGCCAATAAGAAGGAGTACTTAAAAGTAGTACCTGATGGTGATATAAAAAAAACACCTGCTCCTAATCCTTCTTTAGAACACCATCCATAAAAAAATATATGCCATAATCCATCTTTTTGTAAGAATAACTCATCAATTATTAGGTTAGTGTTTCTTAGTTGTGGCTTGATTTCTTCAACATTAAAGTTTTCCATGTGAACATCTATACAACTGTTCAACTTATCAGGTAATATCATCTCAATTATGACAGAAGAATGAGGCTCCCTATACAACATAACCTTAGTTCCATTCATAGGTATTATTGCATAGGACAAATCCAATTGCAATGTTCTACCTACTGTTCCTTCCCACTGTCTAGATAATAGCATACCATAATGGGGTTTTTTTTCAACAACAACTATATCTATTTTATAAGTGGCTTTAGGAAATGCAGCAATTTTTACTTCAATATCTTTTAATGTCCCTACCATAGGAACCTCTCTATTATCCATTGAATAGAATCTCCCAGTAGAAGTGTTGACTCGAAGACCTAGTTGCTTCATAACATGATATGGCATCACAGTAGCAGCACCACCAGAGTCTATCATACAATTTTTTACCAATAAATTTTTTATCATCAAAGTAACATAAAATAGATCAACCAACAGGGGTTCTTGAGTAATTACATTCCAAATATAAATATTAGAGATCTCCTTGCTTATCTCCTAGGTTCTCACTTGTTTTTCTTTCTCATTCACAACTGGAACATTTATTTTCTCATTTATTAAGGTCAAGGATACTTCTTCCTTGTTTGACACAGGGACATCTTCTATCCCTTTTAAAAGTTCAAGTACAACTTCTTTGTGCTCTTTTATATTCAACATCTCCATCAGTGGAACTGAAACTTTCATTTGAGTAAGAGCATGCTTTATGTCAAACATGAGAAATTCAGAAGACACATCATTTACTTTTTTACCCCTCTTGGCCTTATAAGAAACTATATGTTCCCCTACTTTTACTTCCTCCTGCTCCTTTTGAGCAGAAGAGGGTTCTTCTTTTTTTGTAGCTTTCTTTTCTCTACTATCCCTGATAGGAGATTGTGTAGTAACTTGTGGGGAATCCTCTTTAATGAATGTAGAAGCATGCCTGCCTTGTTCAGGCTCCACTCTCCTATTTCTCAAGTCATAGGCACTTCTGACCTGACTTATTGCTGCTATAATCAAGGATCTCTTTTCCTCATTAGTTGGTAATCTAAAATGAGGATGCTCCTTATCATCACCCACTACATTTATAATTCTTTGTGATATAGTACCAACCTTACCATATGAGTCACAAACAACTTGTGGCCGATACTCTAGATAATGTCCTCCCCTATTATTCAATTCTTCAAGGGGTTAATTATCTTCTAAAGACCATGGATAAGGTCTTCTCATAGTAAAAATATTAACATCAGGGCCTTTTGATCATGAACCTCTCTGTTCATTACCCTTGTCCATTTGATCAGCTAGAGGTTGGGCTACAACACATTGGTAAGAATAATGAGGCATGTTACAAGCAGCACACCAAGGGGTATTCTCCACATTGTTTGTGTTGTTTCTCTTCAGAGGATCATAGGTCTCCTTTTTCTTTTGGTTTTCTTGAATTTCAGGGATTGGTGTTGGATATATATTTGGTTTCTGAGTGTATATTTTTTTTGGTTCCCAGTGTAAATTTGCCTAAAAGTGTCAAGTCTTGTCTAGGGTAATGCCAAAATTCCCTGTAGATTGTCATGTCCAAGCTTTGAAGTGGTGGAAATTGTGAAATCCCTAAGTCTAGGGTCATAACCTGTTTAAAAAAAAAACTTAAGTGTTCTTGGCTTGTTCTAAGTTCATGTTACTTGATTAGTTCACTTAAGTGACCATTGATGACATGCAACTGATTGAATGTTTGATAATGTTAAGTTGAAGATGATGCAAGACATTAAAACAGTTAATGGTTTGTATTGTCATTGATGTCAACTTGATACCATATGTACGGTCATGTACAATATGCTAAAGACTTCAGAGAGTCAATGGAACAGAAATTATTCTTTCAACAATGCATAAATGTCAAGTATTCACTAAGTGACAGATAACACCGACGGAGTGCACACCATCGGTAAAAGAAAAGTAAAAGTCACAGTGATGCCCAACGAGAAGATGACAGTGTTGCCCGACAAAGAAAAATCCTATGATACTCAACGAACAGAGATCCCGAAGTTACCTGAAGTTACACTAACAGAACTGGAAGTTGTCACCGACGATGAACTGCAAAGTTGACCGACAAAATAGAGAGTTAAGAAAATGACAAAATATCTAGCTGGCAGAGCTTAAGGATAGACTTAATTGGTTGTTTTATTTGTTTTATTCACCCAGAGTTAAGTAATTGATTTAAAGAAGATTTATACAGTTGGCAAGAAGATAACTATGAGATAAATTAGGAGTTAAAGCCGTAAATCAAATTGGATGGATTGTTTTTCACACCAAGAATCAAGAATCAAGAATTAAGGAACATCATGTCTATATAAGAGAAAATCATAATTCATTTCCGTAATCACTACACACGAAGCAATAAAATACATGGGGAGTGAATAGAAAGAGGATGCTAAAGATAAACTGATGAAGGATAACTTCATACAGTCCTGATCAATCAAGGAGAAGGAGAGCTAAGGAATTCTGCAGACACCGACGAACAGTGAAGCACAACATCACAGAGAAGAAAGTGTGGAGCACAAAGAATTGAATTGATACATTGATTAGAGAGGTATTGTACTTAAATAGATCTAAAAATCTGCAAGTCAAGTTGCATTAGAAACAGGTCATAATGTTTCAGTTTAACCATTGAAGCATCAAGTCTCTTAACAGATCAGGACTTAACCATCTTCTATAATTGAGGTATATCCTAACAGATTTCCAAAAAAGTTGATTCATGAAAGTAGCATTGAATTTGCATAAATCCTATTGATAGCCTAAGAAGAAGGTTGATTCAAGGATGGTAGCAAGATTTGCCTAAAGCCTATTGACAGACTAAGAAGGAGGCTGATTCAAGGATGGTAGCAAAATAGATGCTAGATACTAAGTGACAACCTATGTATAAAAATCCTCTAACAAGGTCGCACTTAATAGTGTGTTTGTAACCTTTAATAGGGTTGACTCCTAACAAGGCTCACTTCAGAAGAGTGAAAATTTGGGGTACCGGTCCTAGTGGTTTTTTCTCTTAACAGGGTTTCCACGTTAAAATCCATGTGTTATGTGTGTATGGTTTATTACTTTATTGTTTTACATTTCACATATGCATTTCTGGATTGATTGGTATACTCTGCATATTTACTGAGTATCGGTAAATAGTTTTTACTGCTTATCGGTTATCAAAGAGAATAAGGACAGACAAGGTAAATTGACAGACAGTTTATTATTTGAAGTATTTCATGGCATGCATCTTGTAGGGAATTAATAATCTAAGGTGTATTGATTGGTGGTTAAAGATTAAAGGATAAAAATTTGAGGCCACTGATTCACCCCCCCTCTCAGTTATTACTAACAATTGGTATCAAAACTTGTGTGCTTAGAAGGAAGGTTTCAAGACCTAAGTAAAGATCACAAGATGAATAGACGAGATGTGCCCAAGTTGAACAAAGACAACTTTCCTTCATGGAAAAACAGGATAAGACTCCACTTATCAGGTATTGGAAATGATGTTACTCAATACTTAGATACTGAATATGTGTTTCCTATAGGACCATTGATAGTAGATCAATTGAGAGTGAAGCATGAGCATAATTGCATGGTTATAGAGCTTTCTTCCTCACTCTCTATGCTGAATTTGAAGATGTCAAGGATTGCACAACTGCAAAGAAAATGTGGGACACACTGAAGCTTGTACATGGAGGTGATACAAATGTTCTGAGAGCCAAGGAAGGAAGCCTTAGAGGAAATTTTGATGTTCTTAGAATGAAAGAAGGTGAAAACATCACACAGTACAACACAAGAATAAAAGAAGTAGTCAATGCTATACGAGGTGTTGGAGGCACACTTGAAGAGGAGACAGTGGTAAGTAAAATCTTAAGAATCTTATTGCCTGTATATGCTATTAGAGTTTATGTTATTCAAGAAATGAGAGCAGTAGAAAATAATACAGTTACTCTTGATAGCTTAATTGGTAGACTGATTTCATTTGAAATGAATAACTTTGACAATAGTGTCTTACCAAGTTTAGAGTCTGCATTTAAGTCTTCTATGAAAATAAGCAAATCCAATCATAGATGCTCATCTAGAAGGGATAGTGAAAGTGAAAGTGAAGAAGAAGATCTAGATGAAATATAAGCACTTATAGCCAGAAGAATACATAGAGGCAAAGGCAAATACAAAGGCAAGTTACCACTTGTATGCTTTAATTGTAAAGAGACTGGACACTTTGCTGCAAGATGTCCTAACAAAAGAAAAGATGACAGAAGTGATGATAGATCTTTTGAGAAGAAATCTAACAGAGGTGATAACAAATATTACAGAGGTTACCAATAATCAGAAAGAAAGGATACCCGAGACTACAAGGATAAAGGTAAGAAGGCTAGATACCTATCTTCTTGCAAAGATGAAGATAATGACACTGAACCGGATGATGACATCGAGATAGTATTTGTAGCTGTGAAGGATGATTCAGATGAAGATGAAAGGTATGAAGAAATTGCACTCATATCTAAGGTTAGTAAGAATGATATCTGGATTATAGATAGTGGCTGC
>MU218409.1:180963-192401 GCA_018584345.1 Thuja plicata | reverse complement strand
CAAAATATTTGGTAGTCAATGTTATGTCTTAAAGGATGATAGAAATGGAAAGCTTGACGCCAAAAGTGATGAAGGTATTTTTCTGGGGTATTCTACCAAGAGAAAAGCTTTTAAATGTCTAATCAAGACTTCTAACAAAATAGTTGAAAGTGCAAATGTGAAGATTGATGAATTTGCAGAAAAGAATGAGCTAGAAAGCATGAAAGAACTAGAAGAATACACCAAGTTTGTATATTGTGAGGAACCCATAACTCTACCCGAGCAACAATGCTTAATTCTAGAACAACAGAATATTGCAACTGACGGTCAGAATGCTGTTACCAATGGTCAGGATAATGATCAAGATAATGTGCAAGGTAATGAAGATCAAGTTGATATACAAAGAGCTATACCTATACTTGAAAGATATGTAAGAAGGAACCATCCAAAGGACCAGATCATATGAGATAAGAAAGCTGGTACAAGAACAAGAAGTAAGTCTTTAAACTCAAATTGCTTAATTTGTGAGTTTGAGCCAAAATCTTTCAATGCTGCACTAGATAATGAAGAATGGATAAGTTCTATGAATGATGAGATTGAGCAGATTGAGAAGAAAAAAACATGGTCACTTGTGCCAAGACCAGATGACAAGAATGTCATCGGTACCAAATGGATATTTAGGAATAAACTAAACGAGGATGGAGAAGTCACAAGGAACAAAGCAAGACTAGTATGCAAGGGGTATGCACAAGAGGAAGGTATAGACTATGTAGAGACCTTTGCACCCGTTGCTAGACTAGAAGGAGTAAGAATAATACTTTCTTATGCTGCATATAAAATATTCAAAGTATATCAAATGGATGTCAAGTCAACATTCCTAAATGTAATACTTGAAGAAGAGGTATACATTGAACAACCAGAAGGGTTTGTAGATCCAGACAAGAGAAAAATGGTATGTAGACTTCACAAAGCCTTGTATGGATTAAAACAAGCTCCCAGAGCTTGGTATGAACGACTTCATTCCTATCTAATAAGTATTGGATTTATAAGGACTAGTGAAAACAGTAATCTTTATTTGAAAGAAGATACTGATGCTAACACTTTGATTCCTGAAATATTTGTTGATGACATTATATTTGGAGGCAATGATATGCTATGCAAATCATTTGCTGATGAGATGAGCAAAGAGTTTGAGATGTCTATGTTTGGAGAGATCAGGTTATTTCTTGGTCTATAGATCATTCAACAAAGTGAAGGTATTTTCATTATATAGTCCAAATACATCAAAGAGGTCCTGAAAATATTCAAGATGGAAGATTCCAAACCTGTTGGAACACTGATGGCTACTGGATACAAATTGACAAAGGAAGACAAGACAATAGAGGTAAATCAAACTTTGTATAGATCAATGATAGGAAAACTCATGTATGTAGTACACACTAGACCAGATATTGCACATGCAGTAGGAATTGTTGCTAGATTTTCTGCTAACCCCAGGGAATCACATATGACTGCTGTGAAAAGAACTCTAAGATATCTGATGAATACTGAGAAATTTGGCTTATGGTATGGAAGAGAAGGAAAATTTGAACTAAAAGTGTTTACCGACGCTGATTGGGCCAGAAATCTTGATGACCAAAATATCACAACTGGAGGAGCATTCTTTATGGGTGACAGACTTGTCACATGGATTAGTAAGAAGCAAGGATGCATCTCTCAGTCTACCGCAGAAGTAGAATATGTTGCTGCTGTTGCAAACTGCTCAAATATTGCATAGATCAAACAATTGCTGGAAGGTATGCATATGAAGATCTTAGAACCAATGATTATCTATTGTGATAACACCAGTGCAATAAACATTTCCAAGAATCCATTCATGCATGCAAAGACTAAACACATTGCCATCAAGTATCATTTTTTAAGAGAACAAGTTTAAGAAAAAGAGGTGATACTTGAATATGTGCAATCAAAAGAACAATTGGCCGATATCTTCACCAAGCCACTGCCCAAGGATACATTTGAGTACTTGAGAAAGAGACTAGGGGTCAAACCCATGTATACCAGTTAGTAAAGGATTGAAGGCTGCATTGACCCATATATTATAAGAATATCATTCATGTTGATGTAAGCAAAAGATGAACTTCAAAGCTACATCTATATATAGAAAGGTATAAATCTGAACCGAGCACCAGAGCATATTGTTGTATTGCTGATAGATAAGGGAAATTCAAGGAATATATTATGGATAGAAGAAAATAGTTTTTTGACATAAATGTCAGAGATTTTTGATATATTTGTTTGGCATTGCTGTCAAAGGGAGAGAATGTATCCATATTATCATCAGAAACTATTCATTATCAAATTACTCCAAATAGGGAGAGATCATATCCATAGGGAGAGAATTTTTATGAAGAAATCATATACAACAGGAGAGTTGCTAACAAAAGATAGAGACATCAAAGGAGAAGAACAGTAAAGAGAGAAATTGAAACAAAAAGAGAACACAACACATCAGAAGAAGAAACACAAAAAGCTGCAAGAATCAAATCTAAGCTAACACAGAGCTTACCGACAGTCATACATTTTTATCGGTTATCAAAACAAAGTGTTTGGTAATTTGATGAATCTCAAAAATTGTATTTCATATTGTATTAGAAATAGTACAGTGTGATAATATAGTATGTTTCCATTAATGCCAAAGGGAGAGATTGATGACATGTAACTGATTGAATGTTTGATAATGTTCAGTTGAAGATGATGCAAGACATTAAAATAGTTAATGGTTTGTATTGTCATTGATGTCAACTTGATATCATTTGTATGGTCATGTACAATATGCGAAAGAATTCAGAGAATCAATGGAACATAAATTATGCTTTCAACAATGCATAAATGTCAAGTATTCACTAAGTGATAGAAAACACCGACAGAGTGCACACCATCGGTAAAAGAAAAGTAAAAGTCACAGTGATGCTTGACGAGTAGATGATAGTGTTTCCCGATGAAGAAAAATCCTATGATACCCAACAGATGGAGATCCTAAAGCTAACTGAAGTAACACTGATGAAACTGGCAGTTGTCACCGATGATGAACTGCAGAGTTGACCGACAAAATAGAGAGTTAAGAAAATGACAAGATATCTAGCTGGCAGAGCTTAAGGATAGACTTAACTAGTTGTTTTATTTTTTTTATTCACCCAGAGTTAAGTAATTGATTTAAAGAAGATTTATATAGTTGGCAAGAAGATAAATATGAGATAAATTAGGAGTTAAAGCCGTAAATCAAATTGGCTGGATTGTTTTTCACGCCAAGAATGAAGAATCAAGAATAAAAAATTAAGGAACATCATGTCTATATAAGAGACAAGCATACTTCATTTCCATAATCACTATACACAAAGAAATCAAATATACGGGGAGTGAATAGAAAGATGATGCTGAAGAGAAACTGATGAAGGATAACTTCATATAGTCCTGATCAATCAAGCTGAAGGAGAGCTAAGGAATTCTGCAGACACTGACGAATAGTGAAGCACATCATCACAAAGTAGAAAGTGTGGAGCACAAACAATTGAATTGATACATTGATCAGAGAGGTATTGTACTTAAATAGATATGAAAATCTGCAAGTCAAGTTGCATTAGAAACATGTCATAATGTTTCAGTTTAACCATTGAAGCATCAAGTCTCTTAACAGAGCAGGACTTAACCATCTTCTATAATTGAGGTATATCCTAACAGATTGCAAAAAAGGTTGATTCATGAAAGTAGCATTGAATTTTCATAAAGCCTATTGACAGCCTAAGAAGAAGGTTGATTCAAGGATGGTAGCAAGATTTGCCTAAAGCCTATTGATAGTCTAAGAAGGAGGTTGATTCAAGGATGGTAGCAAAATAGATGCCAGATACTAAGTGACAACCTATGTATAAAAATCCTCTAACAAGGTCACACTTAACAGTGTGTTTGTAACCTTTAACAAGGTTGGCTCCTAACAGGGCTCACTTTAGAAGAGTGAAAATTTGGGGTACCGGTCCCAGTGGTTTTTTCCTTAATAGGGTTTCCACATTAAAATCCATGTGTTATGTGTGTATGGTTTATTAATTTATTGTTTTACATTTTACATATGCATTTCTTGATTGACTGGTATACTCTGCATATTTACTGAGTATCGATAAATAGTTTTTACTGCTTATCGGTTATCAAGGAGAATAAGGACAGACAAGGTAAACCGACAGACAGTTTATTATTTGAAGTATTTCATGGCATGCATCTTGTAGGGAATTAATAATCTAAGGTGTATTGATTGGTGGTTAAACATTAAAGCATAAAAAATTTAGGCCACTGATTCACCCCCCTCTCAGTTATTACTAACAACCATAACCCATGTGTTCTTTTTAAACAGGGCCGCACTCAATTTATCCTAAGTCTTTAGCACTTTAATAATCCCTAAGTTTGAAAGCCCGCAAGTCTTTTATTTTAGATCACGTGTCGTGCAATTTTTTTTTGATCCAACGGTTCACTTAATCAATTATGATCAATATGCACACAATCTAACATGTAAGTGATTAAGTGGTGATGCCACGTGTCTTGGCGGGCCCAAGATTTGAGAAAATCTATTTGATAAACTGCAATCAGATTCCCTTTAATCTAACGGTGGACTTAATGAATTCATCCAAAGATGCAAAAGTTCTATCTTTGAAGCCATTAAGCCATGCTTACGCATTTCCTAGAGATGACATGAACTCCACTAACATGAAGGTGACTGCAGATTAAAATGCTAACAATTCTAAAAAGATCCAACTGTTGACTTGATAACTTATATTAAGATGCACGTAATCTAGCATACAAGCCATTAAGTCATGATGCCATGTGTCCCAGTGGGTCTGAATGAGGTTGTAAGAAAGGAGTTATAGGTTTAGAATTTAAAGTTTGATCCGACGGTTGACATAAACACTTAGTGATAAAGTGATCAAGATCTACAATATACGTGATTAAGTCATGTTGACGCGTGGTATTCGGTGGGCCCAGTATAGTGCAAGGATAAAATAAAGAGGATGCAGTTTGAAAAGGATCTAACGACTCACTTAATGACTTAAGGTAAAGATGAGGAAGATCTAGCATATAAGCCATTAAGTGGTGTTGGTGTGTGGCTTCTCTGATAAAGTTATATCCATAGTTAGTAAAGTCTGGGGTAAAGTAACTGGTGGCCAGGTTAGAATAAATCAGACGGCTAACTTAAAGGCTTATGGTGGAGATGCACAAGATCTAATGTTTGAGTGATTAAGTTGTGCTAATGCATTTCCAAGATGAATAGTGGTTTTAATAAAGTGATGAGAGCCACAAAATAGATGGGACGTTGTTAAGATCCACGGTTCAGATTTAAAATTTTAAGAATGGTTTCAACAAACCGTTGAGCCGTGAATGTTCAAACAAGATGAATTGATTATAGAGCATGTGGCCACCTCAGATAAAATTCAATATGAGAGATTGATTTGATTGAGCATATAATTTATTACTTGAGTTTGAAGTTTCCATAACCATTGAAGTGATTGAAGTGAAACTGAAAGTTGCAGTAATCTTGCGCTCTATGTTACAAATTGTAGAATGGGAAAGTTTCTTGTTGTCATAATTTTGAAACATTAAAATTCATACTTGTATTAGGGTTTCAAGTTCTGAAGAATAAACATAGTGTTGATAAAGTTCGATACTGTTACTCTAAGAAACCCTAAATTTAGAAATGGCCCCTAGAATTGAGTTCACTGGTAAAATTGATTATAAGGACAAGAATGTGCGTGATGATCTTTTACAACAGTTGAATGGATCTACCAATGACTCTACTAAAATCAAACAGATAGTGCATGTAAGTCCTTGTTTTAGAGTTGGGGAGGGTTTATATGATCTGGGAAGATGGGCTAATGATGCCAGGGTTAATATAAATGGTCTAAGTTTGTTCAAAATTGCTTTCAGCCAAAGGAATGATCCTATCCCAGAATGAAACATATGGGATTTGGATGTAGGAAAATTGATAGTTCCCAGAGTATTTATGGACACAGATTTGTTGATCACAATTGCCAAAACTAATGATAAGGTGTCTAGGGTTTTTAGAGATACAGATGGGAACATATTAATGAGTGTCATAGCTAATGAGATAAGAAAAGTTTTCAAGTTGAGTGACCTTTCTGTTTAGATGGATGACATTGATTTTGAGTATTTCAAAGAAGTGTACAAGACTCAAAGGGAGTACTTCATAATTGTGCCTTTGAAAGAGTGTTTCAATAAAATAGGGGGTTTAATTGTAGTAGGCCCTAACGCACCAGAGCCTTTCAAATTAGATTATTTTAATGGAAAGGCTAGAGGGATGTATAGTGCCCTGTGTCACGTTCTAGGAGAAGATGAGGAGACAACAATGCCCATTCACTTTATGCTTATGATGGTTCAGATTTTGCATCCACATTTGTCTGTTGTTTTTGAATTTGCTACTCACATTGCTGATCTAATGCATCAAGGTTTAGTAGGCATAAAAGAGGCTAAGAGAGTTAATCCATTTGGATGGTACTCTATGATGATGCACATGATCTTGTATAAAAATGCTGACTATTTTGAGCAAGAAATGGATCTTATCAAATTTCAAGATGATGAAGAGTTGCTAGTTCATTTATGGAGTACAAATTTGTCTTGGGATAGGAAAGAGGCCAGTTTTATCAATTATGTAGATGTTTTGCCTCTAGGTTCAGAGCACTGTTATGCACAGATAACCCAAGAATTCACATAGATGTTTTAATACTTTTGAGACAAATGGAGTATGTGAAAGAGTTTTAGCTTGTTCACAATTGGGGTGACTTCATTCTATACCCTGTTTCAACAGTTATTAGTGTTTACAGTTTAAGAGGAACTCCAAATGTCCTCCCTTATAGGGTTCCACTCAAGATAGGCCTGACACAAATCCTTAGACAACTGGGTGGGTTAAAAGAGGAAGCATTGACTGGAAAAATGAAAGGTAGCATCTTCCCTACCATCACAATAGTACACCAGTTCATTATCACTAAAGGAGGATGCAACCAATTTCACAAATACTTGGAGCCTTATCAATTGACAACATCAGTCGTAAGATGTGCAGATAATGAGGGATTCATTAGTGAGATGTTCAGAAAAAGAACTAAGTGTTTTGCTCTAGATCATTAGTTTAATTTTCCTGAGGATATAATTAGAAATGAATTTGATTTGATGGAGCAAGATATCAAGAAGGAAAAGTGGTTAGTATATAAGAAATCATTAGATTTTTTCCACCATTTTGATAAATCATATGATCCCTTGAAATAATTTATGCCCTGGGCAAAGAAGGTAGAATCCTTGATGAGTATGTTTGAAGACATTATGCAAGCCTTAGACCAGAAGAAGAAGAAGGTAATGGAAATAGAGCCAGAAAAGGCCAAGGATATTTTGAGAAGAGCTACACAAGTAAGGGTTGTTCCACCAGGGAAATATGTGGTATACCAACAGAGAGGATATAGCACAATCCTGCCAAGAGTTGAAAAGACCTTCAATCCAAAAGGGAAATGGCCATTAGACTCTAGTACCCAATCATTTCCATCTCCAAAAATGCAAAGGGTGGAAGGAAGAGATCAACAAAAAGATAATATTGATTCCCCTTCCCAATGTCCCCTGCACATGGTTGAACATGCCATTGCTGTACAATTAGTGCAAAGGGGAAATATATGACATATCTTTGTTACAACTCAAGAATTGCAAGAAGGAGTGCCAGCGGCACCTAAACATGCTGAAATGTAATTAACAATAGCTAATTTTGCTACGAAGGAGTTGGATCCTATCACTAAGAAAGCTAGTGATGAATTCTTGTCATATAATCAATTTGTTAAAGCAAAGGGATTTTATTCAATTCCTTTGGAGAATTCATATTAATGAATTTAGAGAGAAATGTCAAAAGTTACAAAATGATCAACCTAATAGAGATAAAGATGACATTGAAAAGGAAATAAAGCAGGAGATGGTAGCTAAGTTTGACAAAATCACTCCTAAAGAAGGCAAAGAATTGGTAAAGAAAGAAGGAGTTCTCATTCCGCCACAGTGGGATCTTGCTGATGCTATTGTCTTTGATGTTGTTAGAAAAGAGACCAAACCAATGAACACTAGTGGAGTGTCTAATGGTGTTAAATTTAGTGAAGACCATGCAACACTGGTAATGTGGTCTATAAAGAAGAAAGACAATAAGATAACTGGTTAAGATGACCATGTTGAACATTCAGGCATCCTATTAGTATAGAGAGTTGCAGACACTTCAGGAGTAGAGGCAGCTGGCCTCACATTAGAATCTACTAAATTTAGTATGAAAGTAACCCAGAGGAAAGATGAAGAGATTAAAAGTTTAAGGACACTGGTTGAAGTAATCATGAAAGCATATAATGATGAAAGGGTAAAATCCATTGAAAAAGATAAGAAAATTGCTATCTTAGAGGGAAAACAAATATCTCAATTTTCTCCTCAAAAGATGATAACACAAGATCCACATTAGCCTGCTACATCCAACCTAATTGTAACTTTCCCTCCTTCCCCTATGCCATCAAGTCCTATTACACAAGTAGACTTGGAATTAGAAAGAGAAATATTAATTGCTGAAAGGACCAAGTTAGAAGAATCAAGGAAGAAATGGGTTGAAGATTCTATAGCATTTAAAGAAGTAGAGGCATGGGTAAAACAAAGGTATGCTGATAAAATACATGCCACTGTCATGCAGTGTACTAAGGATTTAAGTCACGTTGCCATTTATTTGCAAGGAAAGAAAGTTATTAGCATAATGAATGAGTATGATACAGATAAGGATAAGTGGGACTTGATCATGGATAGATTGAAAGGAAAGAATGCTGAATTGAAATTTTTCTATTCCACATCCAAGGAAGAAAAAAATATTGATATTGTACTAACCAACACTTATAAATGCTTCAAATTACTAATGGACATGGACATAAAGAGAAGCATCATCATTAGGAAGGTAGAAACTTTGAGGAAATAATATTTAAAGGATCTTTATGAGGTGTTTCATAATCTTTTCAAGAAGAGTGGTGAGATAAAGGGTGAAACATTGTGGCTAAGAAAAATGAATGAGGCGTTCGCAACCAGGACCTACAGTATTATTACTTTGGAAATCACTCTTTTGTTTGTCGAAACTGTGGAAATCATTATCAAAGCCAGGTCATTTTTTTAATTCTAGAGAGAGGAAATTGAGAAGGCAAGTCTCATTTGGAATGAGATTAAAAACATAAAAGATGAAGTCATTGGTTTGTCTTGGCCAAGTGATGAGGTGTATACCTCCTAGAAGGACAAATACAATGCAGTTGATCAAGGAGAAGATGATAATGTGTAAAAGGAAACAAATGACAATGCTTCCCAACAGTTTGAATGAGACAGGTAAAGGTAAAAGATTCTACATCAACAAGATCAAGGGCAACAAATTCTATATGGTTATTTCTGAACAAGTTTAAAGCAAGTACAATAGCCAGGCAATCAGAGGATAAACCACTTTGAATATCTTGTAACAAAAGTGGTTATCATTCCACCTATTATTTTGTCTTATATATGGGTCGTAGGTTTTATCTTTTATCTTAGTCATCTGAAGCTTATTGCATCCTTGATTTTTAAGGATTCCAAAATGACTAAGGAAAACTATATATTAAAAGTTAGAAGACTTTTTAAATGATGGTGAGTTTACAACTGCAAAGTAGACTTGATATTTTGTTTAGTTTTTCAAGCTTTGGTCTGTGTGAATGTATTGAAGCAGAAGGATATTAATAAAATATAGTGGAATCTCTTTTTTTAGATCTATGGTGTCTTTTTGTACTTTTGTTCATGCTCTTGTATGTTTAGTTTGTAAGGCATTTTAAACATACTAGTTATAAAGTAATTGTGCAATTACTTGTGAGTTTCCTTCAAGGAGGGAGTCAGTCTTGTGAGTAATTATAGAGGGCTAGGTATTAGTATGAAAATTTGATACATGGATGTGAGAATGAGAGGATAGTTTGTAAGGCACTCTATCTAGGATTTTATTTGTGTTCTTATAAATTGATTTTCTATGGATTTACATCTCATTGGACTCTTTGCCCAGGATTGGGCACTGGTCTAAGTTCTGATAAGTAGTTCTCATCATCAATCATAAATGAAATTAATCTTTACATTTATGTTACTGATAATATTCATGTTTGATTGTATTCAGAAGGGACAATTCATTTTAGTTATTCCTTGAAGAGTGATTCATAAGGTTATCCTTCCTAAGTCCAAGAACTCTAAAAAAAAAGAAGGATGATCAAAAATCCTTGTTTCACTGTCATCTGCTATTATCATGATTATATTTTGGCTTGTTAAGTCCTGTATCAAGTTTATTACAACCATCTGTAATGTGTTTCATCAGTTGATGTAGTAAATGATAATTGGAGAATCAATGTAAACCCCAATCCATTGATAAATTTACTGTTAGGCAGTAACTTGTATAAGGTGCACCCGCCTGAGTTTGTGGATCTCAAAGTGTAGAAGGATTACATCCTTGTTAATTAGCCTTTTCCCTTTATGAATCAAGAATTGGAAATCTGAGATTCAAGCTTGATAAGCTATATTGTGATTCTACAAGAAAAAGTGCTAACAAATTGGCGACTCCACCGGGGAATTGATTTAATGTTCTAGAGTCATGTTCATCAAAGAACTTTTCCTTGTGATATTAAGAATAAGTCTATTTTTCCTCATAATTGTCAGGGCGAGTTTATTTTTTTATATCTATCATTGCACATTACTTGAAGGTTTTGATCCTGAAGATGATACTAATCTTGTCTCAAATAGACTGAGTGTCGAACCTAGATTCTCTGGTTTAATCGAGTGTGTGATTTTGAAGAAAAGTTACAAGGGGAAGTGGATCTACAGTGATATAGATGACAAAGGATATTATTCTTGAGATCAAAAACTTAGTCAAGGTGAGGAGTTTTTAAGAAAATTTGCAGTCAGGTTTCATTCAGACTTATTTTTGTGCGAGAAAGTCTAAGTTGGGACAAGTTTCTTAGCTATATATACATATAATTAACTATAATGTTATGGAAATATTAATTAAATTAATATAAGGATGATTTTAGATGTCTACACACACACACATGTATGTAGACGTCTAAAATCGTCCTTATATTAATTTAATTAATATTCCCATAACATTATAGTTAATTTTAATTAATTATATTTGTTATATTCTCCTATCTATTTAATTAAATTTATTTAATTAAATATGATTCACTTTCCTTAGTATTTAAATTTAATTTAAATACTACCCCTTTTGATGTAGTAAATCTTATTTAATACATTACCCCTCATTAATTCCCTTTTAAATAAATTTATAATTTATTTATTCCTCCACATGACTTAATTCTACTAAACCACAATTAATCTAAATTTTAAATTTAGATTAAGCT
>MU218409.1:162673-175166 GCA_018584345.1 Thuja plicata | reverse complement strand
AATCCTTATAAAGGATGTCGAAACCCTAAAAGGGCAACTGCTAGGAAATAGAAACTTTCCTAAAACTAAAGAACCTGCCTAAGTGAAACTTAAGCACTAAAGAGCAATTGCTAAATTACTCTAACAACTCACCCTCTCAAAATGTGAATGAAGAGGAATTTTTTTATTTGGAATATTAGCCAGAGATTGCTCCTAATCCAAATGATGAAGCTGATATTATGTCACAAGCAACTGTAAATGCAGTAGGAAATGATAAGTCATATTCTCATTTCAGAGTTCCTACTGATGAAGAAAAAAGATCATTGATAGATGCAAACATGAATCAAGCCAAGGATGCATACAATTTGAGAAATAGGAGAGTGGAGCCTACTCAAGGTAAACTTGCCCCTACATACACCAGAAAAAACTCCCCCTAAGATGCTATAGATTCTCCTGTAAAGGAAAGCAACGATAATAAATTTGTAAGACAAGAAGAACCTTCTTCTGTTCAGAAGGAAAAATAAAGAACAACAAAGGAGCAAGTGGCCAATGATAAAGCTAAAAAAGCAATAAGATAGGTGATACATCCTCTGAATTGCCCATGTTTTTAATGAAACATGCTTTGACTTAGATGAAATTTTTAGTAACATTAATGGAGATGCTAAAAATAAAAGATCATAAAGAAGCTTCATTAGCACTTTTGAAAGGAATAGATGATCTCCCTGTGTCAAACTAGGATAAAATATCCCTAACTTCTAATGATGATAAAAAGGAATTTCCATTAGACAAGGGAAAATAAAAAAGCAAAGAAATTTCTACTATCTGCATTGGCAATGTAATTACTCAAGAACCACTTTCTGTGGACCCATTTTATGTCACTTTGGTTGTTAATAATTTCTTGGTGAAGAATTGCATGATAGATTCTAGTGCTGCAACAACTGTAATGTCATATCATGTCATGAAAGAATTGGGCCTTCAAGTTACTACCCCTGTTGGAATTTGTTATGCAATGGATAATAGGGAAGTTATCGTGATAGGAACATTGAAAGATATATAAGTAAAAATTGATACTTTCCCAGAAGCTACCTACAGAATGGACATAGTGGTTGTAGATACAAAACCTCATTATGGTATGATTTTGTCAAGACAATGGGCAGCAACAGTGGGTGGAAAATTGCAATTAGACTTATCTTATGCAACAATTCCTGTAAATGGTAGTGAGGTCAAGTTGTACAGAGAACCTCGTTCACCTATCATGGTGGAGATGGTTTTTCCCGAACAATTAAATTGTTGTGTAGATATTGACATGGAAAACTTTGTTATAGAGGAGATAAAACCACAATTGAGGAACACTGATCCAGTTGTTGATGAGTTACTATTGCAATAAGATGGATTGTAGCACATGTACTTTGATGGAGGATTCTCCAAAGAAGGATCAGGAGTAGGAGTTCTATTCATATCCCCATCAGGTATTACTTTTAAATACTCTTTCCTATTAGCCTTTCATTGTACAAATAACACAACTGAGTATGAAGCTTTAATATTGGGAATGGATATTACCACTAAACATGGTATCAAATGTTTGAAAATTTATGGAGATTCCTAATTGATCATAGCTCAGATAAGGGAACAATATTCTTCCAAAGATGATAGACTAAAATTGTACAAGCATGTAGTTTGGGACAAGCTAGAGTTCTTTGATGATTTTAATATTCTTTGGGTAGAAAGATCAAACAACATAATGGCATATTTTATTGCTAACGTTTCCCTCAAGAATAATGATGTTACCCTTGCTGGTATCTCTGTAGTAGAAGTGAAATATAGACCAACAGTCCCTGATAATATCCATAATTGGAAAGTGTTTGAGGATGATGATGACATCCTTAGATTTATCCAATGTGTAGATCATTGTGATGGCCAAAAAATTGACTGTGAATCTTTGGTATAAGTTGTAGATGGCAAGGAATATATTTTTGATCAAGAAGTTGTTCAATTACCCACTAATCATATCCCTAAAGGATTAGTTGAATTGGAGGGCATGTTTAGTATAAATGACAATTATATGTCCTAGAAATCCAATGCCACCATAGAAGATTTGGAAGAGATAAATCTAGGATCTGAGACATCTTCTCAATTGGTTTATATTGGTAAAAGACTGGATAAGAATGTGAGATTGAATCTGATAAAGCTACTAAAAAAATATAAACATGTTTTTGCCTGGTCTTATGAATATCTTAAAGCCTATAGGAAAGACCTATTCCAACATGACATCCCACTTAAAGAAGATGTGAAACCATTTAGACAAAAAAAGACCTGTTAATCCACTGTTGGATACTAAAATGCAGATGGAATTGATGAAGTTGAGGGATGCAGACATAATTCATCCTATCAGACATTCATCTTGGGTTTCTAATTTGGTCCCTGTGAGAAAGAAGAATGGGGACATAAGATTGTGTGTTGACTTTAGATACTTGAATGTAGCTTCACTGAAAGACAACTATGGATTACATAATATGGAGGCTGTGTTACACAAGGTCACTGGATGTGATCTATTGTCTATGATGGATGGGTTCTCAGGGTATAATCAAGTGTTGGTCAAGGAATCTGAACAATTTAAGACATCATTCACCACTCCTTGGGGTAATTATGTGTATGCTTGCATGCCTTTTGGTTTAAAAAACATTGATGCAACTTTTCAAAGGGCCATGGATGTATCCTTTAAGGATCTCATAGATATTCTTATGGTAGTTTACTAGGATGATCTAATAGCCTTTTCAAAAAAGGAAGAAGATCATTATAACCATTTGGAGAAGGTTATGATCAAAGCATTGGAATATGGGGTATCATTGAACCCAAAGAAAGGCCACTTTGCTGTCACTGAAGGAAAACTTTTAGGTCACATAGTGTCAAAGGAAGGAGTAAGAATAGATCCAGAAAGAGTTGAGGGTATTTAGAAAGTACTTTCTCCTAAAAAATTGAAAGACATACAATCATTTCTAAGATAGATCAATTTTGTTAGGAGATTTATTGCAAATTTTGCAGAACTAGTCAAGCCCATAGTCAAGTTACTGAAAAAGGATATGAAATTTGAATGGGATCAAGAGGCACAATTAGCTTTTGAGAAGATAAAACAAGCCACCCAAGAATCCCCTATCCTAGTATCCCCTGACTATACCAAACCTTTCTCTTTATTCACATTTTCTTCTTTCCATACCATTGCTGCAGTCCTACTACAAAAGGATGATGAAGGGTTCAAACATCCAAGAGAATTTTTCAGCCAAGCTTTACAGTCAGCTGAGCTGAACTATCAGTTGATGGAAAAATAGGCTTATGCCTTGGTAAAATTAGTTAAGGTTTTCATGCCTTATCTTGTATGTGCAAAAGTGAATGCATATGTTCCTCATGCTGCTGTTAAAGATATTTTTGTCCAAAGTGAGGTAACAAGAAAGATGTGTAAGTGGATAAATAAAGTTCAAGAATTTGATCTTGAAATCCATATTACAAAGATGGTGAGAGGGCTGGGACTTGAAAAATTAATGAAAGAAGAGAATTTGGACCTAGTTCATGTAAACAAGGTTGATACATCTAAAAATTTTCTTACAAGTATTTAAATGCAGTCATGGTACACTGACATTGTATATTTTCTTAAAAATGCTAGTTGCCCAAGAAATTTAAATGATAACCAAAGGAGAAGTCTGAGGTTACAGGCTCAAAAATATGTTTTATTACAGGGTGATTTATATTGGAAAAATAGGGATGAGGTATCATTGTTGTGTCTTGATAAAGGACAATCTGAAAAAATATTGAAAGAAACGCATGCTGGGATGTGTGGAGGATATTACTCTGCCAGATCAACATCTCACAAAATTTTAAGGGCAGGCTATTATTGTCCTGGCCTTGTTTATTTCAATATGCTCATACTTTTGTCAAGAAGTGTGAACCCTGCCAGAGATTCTCTAACAAGATGAAGTTTCCAGGAACCTTATTGTTGAATCCTATAGTTGCAGAAGCTCCTTTTTCCATGTGGGGAATGGATTTTATTGGAGAATTTGCTGAGAAATCAAGTGGGGTTCATAGTTGGATTTTGTTAGTGACTGATTATTTTACCAAATGGGTGGAGGAAATTCCAACTAAAAAGGCTACAAGTGCAATTGTCATTGAATTTATGATGAACAATGTGATCACTAGGTTTGGTGTTCCAATAAAATTAGTAATGGACAATGCCATGTGCTTTAGATCTAAAGAATTTGTTGATTTCTGTTCTAATATGGGAATTGTCATTTCTTACTCATCCCCTTACCATCCACAAGCTAATGGGCAGGCATAATCAAGTAACAAGAGTATTCTGCAAATTTTAAAGAAGACCCTAGATAGTAACAAGAGAGCCTGGCATGCAAAGTTAAAACTTGCCATATGGGAAGATAGAATTAATGTCAAGAAAGCCACAATGAAATACCATTTTGAACTAGTATATGGGGTTCATTCAAGAATGCCTATAAATAACTTGCTTCCAATTTATAAATTCATCCAGGATGTAGAGCTTGAGGTTTTTGAACCTATACAAGAGAGAATGGTGCAACTAGCAGAATTGGATGAGGTAAGGAGAGATAGTCAGAAGGAAAATATCAAACTACAACAAAAGATGAAACACATTTTTGACAAAAGGGAAAATGAAAGGAAATTCTAGCCTGGTGACTTGGTACTACAATGGAATTCCAGGGCTGAAGATAAAGACAAACATAAGAAATTTGAATCACTATGGTTAGGACCATTGGTTGTCTATCAGATTTTTGGTAAGGGTTCATATCTCCTAAAGAGTATGAATTATGAAGAACATGATTTTCCAGTGCATGGACAATTCCTGAAAAATTTCTTCAATTAAATCAATTTTCCATGCATAGTAGTTGTATCTTATGTACAGGTGTGTTTCCTTCTATTGTGTGTTTCTTTCCCAGTTGTGGTCTACTTACCTAGAGATTTGTCTTCTTGCTGTGAAATTTCATTCAAGCATCCTCAGAGAGAGCCACTGTTGGATATATCTAGTTTCTGAGTGTATCTTTTATTTTGGGTTCCCAGTGTGAATTTGCCTAAAAGTGTCAAGTCTTGTCCAAGGTAATGCTAAAATTCTCTGTAGATTGTCATGTCCAAGATTTGAAATGGTGGAAATTGTGAAAACCCTAAGTCTAGGGTCATAACTTGTTTAAAAAAAAAACCTAAGTGTTCTTGGCTTGTTCTAATTTCATATTACTTTATTCGTTCACTTAAGTGACCATAACCCATGTGTTCTTTTTAAACGAGGCCGCGTTCAATTTATTCTAAGTCTTTAGCACTTTAATAATCCCTAAGTTTGAAAGAATGCAAGTCTTTTATTTAAGATCATGTGTCATGTACTTTTGTTTTGATCCAATGGTTCACTTAATCTCTTATGATCAAGATGCGCACAATCTAACATGTAAGTCATTAAGTAGTGACACCACATGTCTTGGCGGGCCTGAGATTTGTGAGAAGTTATTTGATAAACTATAGTCAGATTCCCTTTAATCCAATGGTGGACTTAATGAATTCATCCAAATATGCGTAAGATCTATCTTTGAAGCCGTTAAGCCATTCTTACGAGTGTCCTGGAGATGATGTGGGCTCCACTAACATGAAGCTGACCACATATTAAAGTGCTAACAATTCTAAAAAGATCCAACGACTGACTTGATAGCTTAATATTAAGATACATGTAATCTGGCATGAAAGCCATTAAGTCGTAATGCCATGTGTCCCAGTGGGTCCAGATGAGGTTGTCAGAAAGGAGTTAGAGGTTTAGCATTTAAGGGTTGATCTAATGGTTGACTTAAATGCTGGGTGATAAAGTGATCGAGATCTATAGTATAAGCGATTAAGTCATGTTGACGCATGGTAGTCGGTGGGCCCAGTACATCACAAGGATAAAATAAAGAGGATGCAACTTGAAAAGGATCCAATGGATCAATTAATGACTTAAGGTAAAGATGAGGAAGATCTAGCATATAAGCCATTAAGTGGTGTTGACACATGGCTTCTCTGATAAAGTTATATATCCCCAGTTAGTAAAGTTTGGGGTAAAGTAACTAGTGGTTAGGTTAGAAAAAATTGGATGGCTAACTTAAAGGCTTATGGCAGAGATGCACAAGATCTAATTATTAAGAGATCAAGTTGTGCTTACATGAGTCCAAGATGATTAGTGGTTTTCATAAAGTGATGAGAGCCACAAGATAGATGGGACGCTGTTAAGATCTACGATTCAAATTTTAAATTTTAAGAATGATTTCAATGAACCGTTGAGCCATGAATGTTCAAACAAGATGAATTGATTATAGAGTGTGTGGCCACCTCAAATAAAATTCAATGTGAGAGATTTATTTGATTGAGTATATAATTCATTACTTGAGTTTGAAGTTTCCATAACTATTGAAGTGATTGAAGCAAAACTAAAAGTTGCAATAATCTTGCGCTCTGTGTTACAAATTGGAGAACGGGTAAGTTTCTTGTTGTCATACTTTTGAAACATTAAAATGTATGCTTGAAGTAGGGTTTCAAGTTCTGAAGAATAAATAGAGTGTTGATAAAGTATGATATTGTTACTATAAGAAACCCTAAATTCAAAAATGGCCCCTAGAATTGAGTTCACTAGTAAAATTGATTACAAGGACATGAATGTGCGTGATGATCTTTTACAACAGTTGAATGGATCCACCAATGAGTCTACTAAAATCAAATAGATAGTGCCTGTAAGTCCTTATTTTAGAGTTGGGGAGGGTTTATATGATCTAGGAAGATGGGCTAAGGATTCCAGGGTCAATATAAATGGTCTTAGTTTGTTCAAAACTGCTTTCAGCCAAAGGAATGCTCCTATCCCAGACTGTAACATATGGGATTTGGATATAGGAAAATTGATAGTTCCTGGAGTGTTTATGGACATAGGTTTGTGTTGGATGATATCAATTTTTGGTACTAATCATGTTGTTGATACTCATGTTTTGTCACTGATGTCAACATATATTTATGTGAAAGAAGACAGACTAGTTACTTGACTGGAAGGCGTGTATGGGAACTGTATGGATGAACTAGAATGAGCAAAGTTGGATTTATGCAGAAGACTGAGTTTTTACCTTACATATAAGGCCACTTGACTTCATGTTTCATATCATGGATGTTACAACTATTTTATTAAAGACTATTTTTCTGGACTGTGACTGTGATTCTGGACAGAGAAGGTCTCTGTGTTTCGGGCATATCTTGCTGAAGAAGATGTTTCATAACTTGTGAGCTTACTGATGGAGATTTGACATATGATGGTGAAATGGGTTGAGTTTGATTTCTATTTGAGTACTGATGATGTCAGCTGTGGCGTGTGTTCTGGAGAAGACTTATTTCCTGGCCGACTTCAGACTTGTAACGCGTGGAAATTAATTCTGAGCATGGATTGCAGATTCGGAAGTGTTTGTAATGAATTGTAAATATTGTATACTTGTTATAGGTACCGTGTGTATCTTAGCAAGGGCTTATGTAATTATTTGTATGATGGGAAGCCTTAATTGGCTGACCTAGTTAATTATGTATTAGGAAAGATTAACTGGCCAACCTAATGGGTTATTGTAAGAGGGTATATATGAGTGATCTTTTCATTTGTAAAAAGTGTGGTAGAGAAAGAAAAGAGTAGAGATTTGTGAAGCTGTGAAGCTTGACTGCTGGATAGAGAGCAGAGTTGGTACTTCATTAGAACTGACCAAGCAAAGACAGTTGCTATCTGATAGTTCACTGGATTGTGTATTTACTGTATACACTTGATGTGGATTGTGAATCCTTGAGGGTGGCTTTAACCTTCTTTGGGCAGTGAGCCTACTACTTTCATTGAATCCTAACAGGGTCTGTCTCCTAACAGGAACTGTGTACTGTAATGTAATAACAAGCTCCTAATAGGGCTAATATCTTTTAACAGGGATACTATACTATCAGTACATTATTTTGTGGGTGTTAATTCCCACTGGGGTTTTACCTTTAACAAGGTTTCCTTGACAACAAACATTGTGTTATGGTGTTGGCAATTAATATGTTATTTAATTTTGATGTTATGGTTCATAAAGTTTAAAGTTTAATAATTTATTGCACAACTGATTCACCCCCCCTCTTAGTTGTCTTGTGGACTGTTATTCCTAACAATTGGTATCAGAGCTACTAGTCCTCAGAGAGAAAGTTTAATAGCTTGAGGTGATCCTGAAGATGAATTACTATAGGAAGGATAGTCCAAAGTTTGATCTTGAAAACTTTGATAGTTGGTAGAACAAGATGAGAACACAGTTTCTATGTCTGGGAATTGAGTACTGAATGATCACAAAGAAAAATGTAGCAATAGCAACTGAAGATGAGCTGGACAAGGCTACTGAAGAAGAAAAGAAAATATTTTCCTACAATATGGTTGCAAGGGAATCTCTGATCAACACCCTATCTGAAGGAGAATTCACTGAAGTGAAGGACTTGGACTCTGCACATGACATCTGGACAAGACTGGAAGAATTGTATGTTGGAGACAAACTTACAAAACAAGCAAAGTTGCAGAACTAGAAAACAAAGATGGAATCACTGAAGATGGGAGAAGATGAGAATTTCAGAGCATATGCACAGAGAATTACTGAGGTAGTTACTGGTATTAGGAACTCTGGAGGTACTTACAGCGAGGAAGAAGTAATTGCAAAGATTCTCAGATCTTTGACACCTGCATATAGAACCAAAGTATAGGCTATATAGGAGATCATACCTTTGACATCGAACTTCACCAGAGAGATGCTGATTGGAAAGCTTACTACATTCGAGGCCACAGAATTGGGAGACACTTTACCTAGGGTAGAGTCAGCATTCAAGGCAACTGACACAAGAACAAGAAGACCTTATCTGGAAATGCAAGCAGTAGTGATCTAAGAGAAGAACTTGGAGCTTATGCTGATGAATGGGAACAGATACATGAATAAGAAAGAAAGCTAGATGAAGTTGTGGCACTGATTGCTAGAAGATAAAAGAGAGGTAAGGGTAAATTTGAAGGTAAATTACCTTTGAAATATTTTTCATGTACTAAGACTTTTCATTTGCATCTAGATGTCCTACAAGAATCCCAAAGAACAAACCTAAGTTTTTCAAGTCTAAGTTCTCAAAAGATAAGGAATGTTATTATGCTAGTGAGGGAATATCGAATGATGAGGATGATAACTTTGATGAGATTGGATTCATTGCTATTAAAGATGATGCACCTATGCATGAGGAAAAAGCCCTAGTATCCCGAGTTTAAAAGAAATCTGAATGGGTTATAGACAGTGGATGTTCACACCATATGCCTGGAGATAGGAATAAGTTTGTGAGTTTGAAGAAAAATGATGGTGGTGTTGTCAGATTTGGTGACAATAATCCTAAACTTATTATTGGAGTTGGATCTATTTCTTTGGATGGAAAGACTAACACTGACAATGTATTACTTGTTGATGGACTTAAACACAACTTGTTGAGTGTTGGACAGCTAGTGGACAAGGGTTATCAAATGAATTTCACTAATGGGAAATATTCTATCAAGAGTAAGATAGGGGACTTGATAGCATCTGGTTCTAAATCTAGAGGTAATGTATTTGAACTTAACACATCTGAAGCTAATTATTTTATTGCTAAAGTTGATGACAGTTGGTTATGGCATAGAAGATTTTGTCATGTTAATTTTGATAACATTGTGAAGGCAAGTGTGACAAAAGAAGTAAGAGATCTACCTAGAATTGTGAATCCATCTAACACTATGTGTAGAGAATGTGTCATGGGGAAACAAACTAGAAGAACTTTCAAGAGCAAGGCCTATTTTGCAAAAGGAAAGTTGGATCTGGTGCATACGGATTTGTGTGGTCCTACAAGAACAAGATCATACTATGGTGAAAGGTATTTTATACTTTTTGTTGTTGACTTTTCTAGAATGATGTGGGTTACATATCTGAGAGAGAAATTAGAGGCATTTGAAAAATTCAAGATATTAAAGGCAAAAGTTGAGAATGAATCTAGTTTAAAGATGAAATTTTTGAGATCAGACAGAGGACTTCAGAACTATTCAATACATACTGCGAAGAGAATGGAATACATAGACAAACGTCAACCCCTAGAACACCACAACAGAATGGGATAGCAGAGCGAAGAAAAAAAAAATATTAGATACTGCAAGGACTATGTTGCTAGAAGGAAATGTATCACATGTTCACTGGAGAGAAGTAGTTGGGACTGCTATGTACACACTGAACAAAATTCAAATTAGAGAAGGTACAAGTAAGACTCCTTATGAATTATGGTTTGATCATACACCTACTCTGAAATACTTTAGAATATTTGGAAGTAAATGTTATATCAGAAGAGATGATGAGATTGGAAAATTTGATGCTAGAAGTGATGAAGGAATATTTCTTGGTTATTCTACTAAAAGAAATGCATACAAATGTTTTAATCTAAGATTAAGAAAGTTGATTGAAAGTGCCAATGTGAAGATAGATGAAAAGTTCCAAATTCAGGAAAGAATGTATGACTGTGATTGGATTATAGAAACAAAGAAGTTACTATAGAACCTGAAGAACCTTTGATGATTGAGAATGAACATCTGATGACTGAAAATGAAGGTGAAGATGAACAGATTGAAGATACTGAGCCACAAAAGACACCAAGATATGTTAAGAAGAACCATCTTGAAGATCATATTATTGGTGATACAGGTAAAGGTATAATGACTAGATCTAAGGATAGAGAAGAGATTTGATTGATTTCTTAAGTTGAACCAAAGACTACTGATGAAGCATGTAGAGATGAATCTTGGAATAAAGCTATGGAAGAAGAACTTGAGCAGATTAAGAAGAACAATACTTGGGAATTGGTTCCAAGACCTAAGAAAAAAATGTGATTAGCACTAAATGGGTTTTCAGAAACAAGATGAATGAGAAAGGTACAGTGGTAAGAAACAAGGCTAGATTGGTTTGTAAAGGCTACTCACAACAAGAAGGTATAGACTATGAGGAGACATTTGTTCCTGTTGCTAGATTGGAAGCTGTGAGACTATTCTTGCTTATGCTGCACATAAAGACTTTAAAGTGTATCAGATGGATGTGAAGTCAACATTCCTAAATGGTGATCTAGAGGAAGAGGTATACATTGAGAAACCTGATGGTTTTCCTTTGATAGATGATGAAAACATGGTTTGCAGATTAAAGAAGGCACTGTATGGACTGAAATAAGCACCAAGGGCATGGTATGCAAGACTAGACAAATATCTACTTCATCTTGGTTTCAGAAAAGGTAATGCAGACAGTAATTTGTATTTAAGAACTGATGAAGATGGAATCTTGATTATAGAAGTTTTTGTTGATGATATCATTTTTGGAGGTAATGAAAAAATGAGTAAGAAATTTGCTAAAGAAATGGAGAATGAGTTTGAAATGTCTATGATTAGTGAGATGAAATATTTTCTTGGTTTGCAAATTATTTAGAGAAAGAATGAAATTTTTATATCTCAGACCAAGTATCTTAAGGAAATGTTGAAAAAGTTTGGAATGGAAGATTGTAAACCTGTTGGAACACCTATGGTGACTGGAAATAAATTGACTAGTGATGATGAGACTTAGAGTGTTTTTCAAACTAAGTATAGATCAATGATTGGAGGTCTACAATATCTAACACACACCAGACCAGATATTACCAATGCAGTTGGAGTTGTGGCTAGATATCAAGCAGATCCTAAAGAAATACATTTTGCTGCTATGAAAAGAATCTTCAAATATTTGAAAGGAACTGTGGAATATAAATTGTGGTATGAAAAATATGATGATTTTACTTTGCAGGCTTTTATTGATGTAGATTGGGCAGGTAATGTGGATGACAGAAAGAGCACAAGTGGTGGTGAATTTTTTCTTGGGAAGAGATTGGTTTCCTGGTTAAGCAAGAAGCAGAACTGTATTGCTCAATCTACTGCTGAATCAAAATATGTAGCTGCTGCAATAAATTGCACACAAGTCATTTGGATGAAACAAATGTTGGAAGATATTGGAATAATTTTCAAGGAGCCATTGGTTATTCATTGTGATAATACAAGTATAGTAAATATGTTGAAGAATCCTATAATGCACTCAAAGACTAAACATATTTCTATCAAGTATCATTTATTGAGGGAGAAGGTAGTTGCTAAGGAGATTAAACTAGAGTACATAAGCACAAAGGAACAAATAGTAGATATATTTACTAAATTTTTTCCAAAAGATGATTTTGAATACCTCAGAGGCATGCTTGGGGTGATGGCCCCTCCTAGTGGTAATTAAATGATGCAGCTATGCATCAGTCTAGTGGATCTCAGAGCTATATTATTCTCTGGACTTGATGTATGGATCTACTCCTTAGGGGGAGTGATCACAGGAGAACACTATGGAGCACATTTGGGTGATCTTGCACCTGATTGGACATGAAGATTTGACAAAGATACACCTTA
>MU218409.1:130046-146806 GCA_018584345.1 Thuja plicata | reverse complement strand
AAAGTTTTGTGGGTACCATCCCCACCCCAGTTTTACTTTCTATTTGGAAGGTTTCTGGGTTACCAATCTTTGTGTTATGTGTTATGAATGATTACATTTTCATGGTTGCAGTAGATTAGATGTATGAATGGTTAAAGAATATAAAAGTGCAGAAATGTTTTAAAGTTTTAAGAGTTACTGATTCACCCCTCCCCTCTCAGTAACTTGGTTAATCCTGAATATTTCCAACAATGCTTGCTGCTTCCACCCCTATGGTATCTGCAACTCTTCTCACTAGAAAGCTGTCTGAATGCTCAGCCTGGGTGTCTTCATTATTTATCTTGTTTTCTCTTGTCTTTAGTGACCACATCACCAATGCAACATTATCTTCACTAAATTTGACTCCTTTATGTGCATGTTGAGCCTCTTCATTAGTAGCATGCATGGTCTTTGTTTCTTTCTTGACAAAATCAAAGACTATAGCATCAACTATGTCCCATTTAGGCATAATAAGGACTCCTTCCTTCCTAACTAATTCTCTTCCCTCTTGAGGGGTGATCTTTTCAAACTTAGATAACATTTCTTGTTTTATTTCATTCTCAATTTCATTTTTATCCCTGTCAGGCTGGGTTTCTTGCCTTTTTTGACAATTTTTTTTGAATTCTCCAATATTCATCCTCCATAAGAATTGAACAAAAGCCCTATCCTTTACAAAATTATCATCTGACAGAAATTTATCACTAGCCTGTTTGGTTATGGGATCAAGTTCCTTCCCAGCAAACTCTGCAACTATTAAATCCATCTCTGTACATTTGCAGGCCTTTGACATCCCCTCTTGGATCTCCTGAGATGTTACAAAGACCTTCCTTGCACTTCTCATTTGTAGCAAGTGTTTAGCTACTACTTGTTCATCCAATTGTAAAGGAGATTGGGAAGGGGAGTAAAGATTCTTTAGTTGTTGTCCTTCTTCCTCTGTTCTTTTCCTCTTAGGGGATGGCAATGATTGTGAATCAAGATCTATTGGTATTCTCCCTCTTGAGGTAGAAGCTTCCTCTCCTCTAGAAAATGCCATTTTGTATCCTTCTTTTGTTGTAGGACATATTTCCTGGTGGGATACTCCTAGCAGGCATAGATCTGCTCAAAATTGCCTTGGCCTTTTCTGGCTCTGATTTCATGACCACTTCATTCTTCTGGTTTAGAGCTTGCATAATATCTTCAAACATCATCATTAATGAGTCTATTTTATTTTCCAAAGGCATGATTTATTTTAAGGGATCATATCCTCTATCAAAGTGATGAACCTAATCTAAGGTCTTTTTGTAAACCAACCACTTCTCTTTTTTGATTTCTTTCTCTTACAAATTGAATTGGTGATCCAAGGCCAAGCACCTTGTCCTTTTTATGAACATGTCACTTATGAACCCCTCAGGGTCAACACATCTTATCATTGGGTTTGTCAAATGATAAGGCTCAAAATATTTATTCAAATGATTCCAATCTCCTTTTGTGATAATGAATTGGTGTACACTTGCAATAGTAGGAAATATGGTGCCCTTTCCTTTTCCTGTCAATGCTTCTTATTGCATTCCACCAATCTGCCTAATTATCTCTGCAATGCCCATTTTGAGAGGGACTTGATATGGAAGTATATTTGGGACACCTCTGAAACCATACACTATGAAAAATGTTGAAACATGGCATAGAATGACATCATCCCAATTATGCACTATAGTGATGCTTTGAGCATATTGTTTTGGTCTCAATAATTTCAACAAAGATGCATGGATCCTAGGATTATCAGAGAACAACAAGTCCCTAAGCCTAGAATAAAAACACCTATCAAAGGTGATGAAACTGGCATCTTTCCTATCCCATGACAAATCTGTACTCCATAGTTGGATATGTATCTTTTCATCATCCTTGACCTTCATCAGATCCATCTCCTTTTCAAAGTAATCAACACCCTTAAATAGGAATACATGCATTAACATTGCATACCAACCAAATGGTTTAGCTACCTTTTCATTCTTAATTCCTATTAGACCATGGTGAACCAGATCAACAGTATATGAAGCAAAGTAAAAAATAATGGCCAGATGTGGATTGAGAATTTGCACCATCATGAGCATATAATGAATAGGCATTCCCTTTTCTTTATCATCCCCAAAAATTTGACTTAGGGCACTGTATACACCTCTAGCCTTTGGGGTGAAATAATCCAATTTGAATGGTTCTAGTGTACTAGGTCCTACCACAACCAAATCCCCTATCTTATTGAAGAATTATTTCAATTTTCCACCTTTGAGATAATTCCTCTGAGCCTGATATACCTCCTTGAATTGATCAAAATCAATTTTATCCATTTGAATATCGAGATCATTTAGTTGAAAAAACTCTCTTATTTCTTCAGCTGTGATGTTTATTAATACTTGTCCATTTATGTCTCTTACCACCATGGCCATAGTACCATATGTCTCTACTATCTAGATTAGCAAATAAATGTCCATGAAGACTCTAGGGACTACCAATTTACCCACATCAAATTGCCAAATATTTCTATTAGGTGCAAATGCATTTCTCTGACTAAAAGCCACTTTAAATAGTGCTAAACCAGGCATACTAATGTTTGCATCCCTGACCCATCTACCCTTATCATATAAACCCTCCCCAATTTTCAAACAAGGGTGTTTTGGCACCATTTATTTTCTCTTTGTGGTATCATTGGTTGATCTAACTAGTTTTTGCAGAAGATCATCAGAGGCATTCCTTTCTTGATAGTCTATTTTTCCAGTAAGTTCTCTTTTGGGTGCCATTTCTAACGTAGGGTTTTTTACCCAAAAATTTTCAGCTTCATACACAAGTCCTAATTTATTTTTAATACCAAAAACCTATTGGAAATCAAGCTTACAATGTTTCAGAGTGGAGTAATAGAGCAACTTACCCATTCTGCATAAGTCAAAAATTAAATAGAAAACACTGCAACTCGGTCCTGCTTCAATCACTTCAACAATTATGGCATTCAAAAACTCAAGTAAATGCTCTTATACACTATCCCATAACTTCTTAACATTTAATTTTAGTTGAGATGGCCACATGTTCTGCCATTACTTCCACCTCATTTAAACTTTCACTGCCCAACGATTCAAAAATGTTACTTTGCCAATTTAAAACACAATCGTCAATCTCAACAACTTCATATCAAATCCTATGGCCATCAAAGATTGACGAAGATTACCATCACTTTAGACACATGTCCATCAGGCACAATGCCTCAAACACTAGATCATGATCACATTCTCCCTGAGGCTTTGCACTGACCGTCAGATCAAGATCTATCAACAATTCCTTTAACTCCTTTTAAGACCTAGGGCCCATGATCTCAACAAGACATGTGTCACCTAGGCACATTTTATTGAATATTAATCTCCTTACATCTCTTCCCTAAGGCTTTGTGCGCACCATTGGATCCTTTTAAAACTATCAGTCCTTTACTTTCCTTTACTTCTGGCAATGTCCCATCACTTATCCACGTGTCATGTTGGCACAATGCCTTGAATGTTAGATCATGGTCATATTTACTACAAGGCTTTGCGCCTATTGTCAGATCAAAACCCACTTGACTTCATATTAACTTTACCCTCTTCTTCATAACCGCAGGCCCCACAAACTTATGAAGACACATGGAAACTAGGTGTAATACCTCAAAGGCTATCTTCCTTGCATCTTGTAGGTAAGGCTTTATGCTCACCGTCGGATTTACTTTAACTTGACCACAGATTACCTAACCACCACTTTACTGGCTACAAGTATAGTCTCCTAGATAAGACATGTTTCATCTTGGTGTAATGCCTCAATGATTAATCTCCTTACACCTCTGGTCTGAGGCAATACGCCAACCACACTATTAGATTTAACATAACTGCCTTTTACCTTACTCTTAATGCTGAGCCGGACCCACTTTGGGACATGTGGTGCAAAGGCACAATGCCTTAAAGGTTAATAAACTTCATCTTCATGATCAAGGCTTTACGTTGGCCGTATATTTTCCTTAAGTTGACTGCCTTTTAACTTTAATTACTACCCAGTAATCCTAGTCCCACTGACCTCCACATGGCGCTTCATTAATGGATTTAATAAATCCTCATTGTTATCTGACCTGTGCTGACTGGTTGAACACATGTCTCATAGGTACAATGCCTTGAACACTATCTAACGATCATCTCAACATTAAGGCTTCATGCTGGCCATTGGATTAAACTTAAGTTGTCTAGTGGTTACCTTTAATTTGACCTCAAATCTAGCCTGCCACTTTCCATGCATCAACAAGGCGCAATGCCTTAAAGGTTATTGTAAATGCATGTTCAAATTAAGGCACACTTTGACTGTCAGATCAAATAAAACTTGCATGCACTTTATGATATGCTTTAAACATATGCTGGTCCTGCCAGGTACATGTGGCCTTCAGGCACGGTGCCTCAATGATTAAAAAACTTTATCTTGCACTTTAAGGGATAGCGCCCACCATTATATTAAATCAACTTGAACGACAGATGCAAAAGGTAATAAAGTTTATGGGGGGCTTAGGGCTTAGGAATTATTAAAATGAAACCCACCCAGCTTAGGAAACATGAAACCTAATAGTTTAAGTGATAAAGTGGCCCCGTTCAGACATAAAAATACATCATATGAGTCAATTAAAACTTAAGTGAAGCAAAAAGTAACTCCAAAATAGAACATGTCTTGAGGGTTTAAGGTTTTCATTGAAATTGGTTGAATCAAGACTTATATTTTTACAACCAAGGGCTATGTAATAAACATCTAGGATTTATGAGATGCAGACCCTCTTCAAAACATTTTGCCTTCAGATGCAGACATTTTTTCAATTTTTTTCAAATATGCTTAAAACTAACAAAAGTCAAAGCACATAGGATTGACAACATAACCCAAAATTTTACACAACTCAGAAAACCAAATATAGTCCCAACAGAGGCGGTGAAGGTGCACCTAGGCAAAGGAGCAGTATCCAAGAGGTCAATATGAGATATTGTAATGTTTTGTATCCAAAAGGTCATTAAGATGGATTTTTATGTTATGTGAGTCATTTGTAATGATGGGGACTCCATATGTAAAGCAATTGTTGGTCAAAGTGTAAAAGTTGTCTTAGATGTCCTAGAAGTCCTAAAATTGGTCAATGGGCCAAATATTTAAAGTAAGCCTATGGAAGGGAAAATAAATTTTATTTGGTCATTTTTATTCCATTTGGACATGGTTGTAATGTTTTTGGATCCACATGGGGTCAGGAAGAGAAAAATTGTAAAAGTGCATAAAAAGTTGCAAAAAGTGCAATGTTGCAAAATTGCACTTTTGCAACATTTGCACCCAATGTTTTAAAAATTCAGTTATGGGGTCATACCTTTAAAAAAGGTATAAATATATTGTATTAGATGTTCCAAACACAAAATAGAGGAAATAGATAAGGTTTGATGCACTATTGAGCAATTTCATATTCTTGTTTTGTTGATTTCTCTGAAAATTTCTTGTTTCCAGGCCTTGTATGGATCTGTATGGCTTGGAAACAGTGTATGATAGGCATGGTAAGTTAGGGTTATGAGTTATCTTTCCTCTACAAGTGGTTTGGTTCAATTTAATTAAGGCATGAAGGAGAAAAGTTGATTTTAGTCCAGATAGGTATGAAACCCTCCATTTGTGATCTGTCAACAAGGGTTTTATGTTTTCTTGTGATTGCACTGATGGAAAAAGTATTTGTTTGCATATTTGGAAGATAGATTATTGTATCTTTCATTTCCAATTGGTTTTAAATTGAACCGTTGGATCTTCCATATTTTTAGATATGATTTACAAACCCTAGTTTATCACAACTACACCAGAGTGATCTTCAAGTTGAGTTCTATAACAAATATGGTGAATAATAGAATGCAAGATAGTAAATTTGTCATGACAGTGGACACCAAGTGTTATGATGACCATGTTTTACTAATGCACATTTTTTGTAGGGATATTATGTGTTGTGAAGGTTGATGGACTATGTAATTATTAATGATAATTGTGTGAAATCAGTAAACAAAGAGATTTAATGGATTCTGTATTGCCTTAGGCTGTGAATGTTGGATCAAGTTGTTGTAACTAAATTGTGTGCAAATGTGGGTATCAATGAATTAAAGGTTGATTGGTAAGAGTTTGTAATGTATTGCAATGTTAGGTGAAGAGTGTGGATGCCTTATTGGAAGGTATATCCTATGTGGAATAGCAAGGCATAGATACCTTAAGGAATATTGTTAATTCATTATGACTGAATCCTACGAAAGGATGAATGTTTGAGAAGTTGTTTGGTTATTTATGAATAAGATGTCTACTAATGACTCTTAAGTATTGAATATGGGATGAAAAGAGATTGGATATGTTGGCAAGTGATCTATTTTTCATGATGTGATTCAATTTTTTGTTTTCATTTATGGCAACACATCTGGGTTATAGATCACTTCCTATGAAGTTGAGTTTTGATGACTCTAAAATCGATTAAGTACAGAAGCAGAGTTACAGAGGTATTTTGGGTATCAAAGATTGAGATCGATGAGTTAAGGCAAGCGAGCTTAGAGGAAGATAGTATGGGGCATATGTGACCTCCACCTAAGATCAATTTTGTTTTTGTAATTTTTACAACAAGTTAGAGAATTGAAGACAGTCAGACAACAACAGAACAATGATATAGAGTAGTTGGATAGAAGCGATGATTCAAAGAGTATGACATGGACTCCTGGAAATTGAAGTTGGATTATGGTTTTTGATAACCTATAATTTGATTATGTAAGAGCACTGACTTTGCATTTGATATTTGTTTTATTAAATATATTTTGTATTGAGAGCCGACTATGTAATATATGGTTAAGAGAGCCGACTTGGTTAAGAGATAAGATATATATATGGAGAAATTTTTGTTGAGGGAAGATATTGATAATGAGAGATGATTGGATGGATGATATGTTTTGAGGACATGCAAATTGTATAGCAGAAGATGGAAGATATCATTGATGAGCTATGAACATGAACTATCTAAGCATTAGAGATGCTTGTTTTGTTCATTATTGAGAATATTTTGTAACAAAATTACATTGTAAGAGCTGTAAGCTTAGTTGGCCCCTAACGGGGTGTTGTATAACTTTAACAGGGTTGTAATTACTTTAACAAGGAAATGTACTATGTAATATTTAGCTCCTAACATGGCTAGGTCTCCTAACAGGGACACTATAATTTAGTGCATGCTTGTGGGTACCATCCCCACCGGAGTTTTCCCTTGGCCAGGGTTTCCTCGACAAAAAAACTATGGTGTTATGAGTATTGTTTTATTTTATTATGTTCTTTTCATTCATGAAAGTATATGGTTAATGTTTAATTGGTTGAAAAGTTTTAATAATTTCTGTAATACTGATTCACCCCCCTCTCAGTATTACCTAATCCTAACAATTGGTATCATAGCTTTTGGTCCTTGGAGAGAAAGTCTAACAACTTAAGGGAGATCATAATGGATTTGGACAGTTTGCAAGAAATTTTTTATGCTGCACTAGAAGACCTTGACAAAGAAAAAATAGAGAATGGAGAATTAAGATTCAACATGCGAAGAGCTGAGAAATTTATAATGAAACTCAGAGACTAGATTGAAATTTTGAGCAGTTAGAGATAGGATCTTGTGGTTTAGATAAAAGAAGATTTAGACAAAGACAATTCAGATTAGATGAAGAAAATTGAAGAAGAAAATGAAACTTTGAAACTTGAGAATGAAGCTATGAGTAAAGAGACTCAATTACAAAAAGATGCTAAGAAGAAGATTGAAGAAACTTTGAATAGTGCATTAGAAAAAATGAAGAATGAGGATGATAACTATATGAAAAAGTATCTAGAACTGGAGAAATATAATTAGATTATAAAAGGTGAACTTTTTGAGGCAAAGAAACACATTGAGAAACTTCACACCAGCAGTGATTTGATCGATGAACAAAGAGACAGACAAAAACCTAAAGGTGATATGACTGGTATTGGCTTCAATGAAGCTGAATGCTCAAAGAATTAGGAAGTGAAATCTGATGCAAAGATTGATGCTAAAAAACCTACTATTGAAGAACCTAGAGAGCAGATCAGACCTTTCAAAGGTAGATTCTTTGGTTTTAACAAGTTTGGACACATGAAAAGAGACTGCAGAGGTAATGCCCCTTTTAAGTCCTTTTATGGTTATTGTTTTAATTGTAATGGATATGGGAAAAATAAAGTAGAATGCAAGAAACCTAATCAATATGGATATAGACAAGACAATGAAAGAGAACCTACTGTGAAACCTACATGCTACAAATAGTTGACAAAAATTTGTGACCGGGTCCGCCAACAGAGGTAAGTTGTCACCGAGTACCAAGGTACCGGCCAACTTTGTCTGTAAAGGTTGTCCAGGAAAGTGAGATTCCCTAGGCCTCCAAGCACGTGAGAGTCGGGTCTTGATAGTGCGGGGCTCAGTTGGGAGATGTGACTATTTTTTTTTAAAGGGGATAGATGGTTATCTTCAACTCGTCCACTCTGGGGATTCAGGTAAGTGGGGTTTCCTGCAAGCATGCTTTCACTTATTAAATAAACTTAAAAAAGATATTGTAGAGTTAGAAGTATTTCATCTACCTATAGTTATACTAAACATTGAAAACATCAACAATACTCTAACACACTACACTAAATACCAAAGAAATATACAACCATCAGTTCATATTTTATTAGTAGTAAAGGAAAAGAGGTTGTTAATCTACTTTAAGCATTAGAGGAAAGGACATGAAGAACACAAAGCATAAAATACTATTAACCCAGAAGAGAGAATGCTAACAAAATCATCAAGAGAACTCTTCCTTCTTCATTAACATCTTTTCCAGCAGGCACTGGTGCGTGATACAATGATAACTCCAAGGGAGCATTTAACTATCGAAAGCTTAAAACTATGGAGCATTGAGCTCTGCAACTAAGAACTGATAAAACCAGATCGCTATTATCTATGGACTGCAAAATCATCAATTTCTCCGACCCTTGGAATGAGGTCAAACTTATTATTTATACACCTCCTTGACCTAACCCTAAACCTAAATTATTTACACTTTACTATATAATACATTATCCGGTGGCCGGTACTACCTGCACCACACTACAAAAGACCTCAAGATGAAAAAGGCCTAACATGTCAGAAGAATAAGACAAGAAAGGTGGAGTGAAATAATTGGCCTTGAGAAGAGAGCCAGAAGGAGAGAGAAGAAATTTTATCCCCCGGGGATCGAGGCTACATGCCTCATAAATGGGAGGGCAACTCACTATCTCTGATGTGCCAGGTGTAATGTTGAAACAATGCCTTGGGAAGACCACCTGTCAGAAAATCTCTTGCTGAGCTGACATGCCTTGTTGCAGTTACCCATCTTCTGACAACCTTTATCAACTTCCCTGAAAGAAACCAATTGGCTTTGGGAACTGGGACATGGGTCACTTAAAGAATTCAAAAATGTGGGACCCAAAATTCCAGGATCTGGGGACTCGTGTTCCAAAAGAATAAAGAATACAAAACATGCTGTTGGTTGGATTCTCCAGAATCTAGAGAATTTTATTGTTCCTTATGATTTTTCCCAAGTTTCTAATACTTGGCCTATACTTTCCTCATCCATGTCCTTGAGGCTGTCCCACCTACTCTGGACATCCTCCAATGCTTCCTGAACATTCTTGACCCCTCTTTGGAATTCATCGACCACCCTGATGGCATCGTGTGATCAGATCATTGTTTTGGATAATCTGGACAGCCAACCCTGGTCAAAATCTCTGGTGGGTAGATACAGGGAATCCATCCACTCATCAAACTTACTGAGGACATAGTCCTCTGGAGTACATGTCCCAGTGGTGAAGGGATCAACTTGTGATACCCCGACCATGAATGATTTAAATAGACCCAAGGGGTACTAGGTAGCTGTCACTTTCTCTTTCAGGGCCTTTACCAGTTCCTTGCATACCTCACCCTTGAGGACAAGTCTGGAGTACTGGGCCTGGAGGGAATGAAATGATTCATCTCCCAAAATTCTAGACTTTGTGGCAACTTCTTCGCCGATATTTCAGATATCTTCTAACCCGGCCTTCCATTTTTCATAGTTGGCTAGGTCTTGATCCCAAATGATAACAGAGCCCCTTGCCTGGTTGAGAAGAAGATCGACCCGATAAAGGTCCAGGAGGGACACGATAAGAAAATGTCTCATTGCGGTCACCTTCTTGGCTGCCCACCCATCCATAGCTTGCGCTTTCTTCTACGCAGAGAATCCACATCGCCCTATGCAAGCAATAATCCGGAGGAAGGAGTTCCAGGGTGGAATTCTGACAAGGGCTGTGTCAGTTCTACTAGAAGCATGAGGAGATTGGCATTTTTTTCTCTTTCCTCTTGGAGCTTTTGGCCTTGCTTTATATACCGGGCCTCTAGTGCTTTGGTGGCTTCCTTCAGTAGATCTAGCTCACCTTGCTTATCCCTCTTCCCCAATTCTATCTCTATTATGTTGTAGTCTTCGAGCCTTACGGTCGCCGTGTCTGCATCAAGAGGGGGCATTGCAATGGTCACAATTGTAATACCTGCTGGGTTAGTCTAGAGAGTATGGACTACTCACGCCTTTTTGGGCTTCTTAGCCTCTGTGTTCCTGGCCATCATTTCGGCCAATGAGAGTCGAGCGCTTGTGGTTGCTGCCGGGGTCTTTCTTTTCTTGGATTCCACCAGCCATAGGGGTGGTTGGGGCAGCCTTGCTGTTAATATCTATTTATTAGGATCCCTTTCAGAATCCGGTGGCACATTCCTGGAGTGTATGTTATAATCGGGCTCCTTTTCTTGCTCCTATTTTTGTTCTTCCTGTTCTTGCTCTTTCCTTGTTTCCTGTTCTCCGAAACCCTCGATGTTTTCTGCCATGCTGGTGTCCTCTGCAATATTGCCTAAGATCTTTTCCCTGGTCTTAGTCTCTGTATTTTTAGGGACTTCATCTTCACTAGTGGTATCATCAGATTCTTCATTTTCCTTATCCGGGACCTCTTGGGTCATTTTCTATTGCTGTTCCTGGGCCTCATTGGTCTCATCTTCTGCAATATTCTCCTCCACAGGGACATCTTCTGGAGGTGGGTGAGGTTGCAGGCCAAATTTTAACAAGGCGGCTGCCATTACTACCTCACCAAAAGTGCTCCGGGGCACTTGGTCACCCGGAGTTACCAAAGACACTTGAAGCGTGATGGTTGGAGGTACAGTTGTTCACTTTGGTATGAGTTCTCCGGCCATCAGTTGCTCATTTGTGGGCTGCCTTGGTATATCCTCGGTCTCCTAGATTAGTATTCTTTCCTACTCAGGTTCTATTTGAATTTCTTCCTGAGCCTCTTGCTCTGATGTATCCTTTTCTATGGGAATTTCCTTTTCTAATGGGACCTCTTCCTTGTCCTGAGCTTCAATTTCCTCCACCACATGACTAACGCCCTATTGAATCTCTAGAAGCTCCTCTACCGAGAAGGTATCATCAAAATTGTCATGTGGTAGAGAGGAGTCCAAGATATCCTCTAACTCCAGAGAGTCAAAAATTACATCTACTGGGGGCTTCTCTGGCATACCCAGGGTGGCGCTTGGTACAGGGGTCATGGTTGTTTTCTTTCTCCTTATGAGTGAAGCCCCGGTATCCAGAATGCTGGTAGACTCTATCTCAGTGAAATTCTATCTGTTCATCATTGTTTCCAATGAAGGGGACCCCACCGGGCGAGCAGATGCCATTGGAGTGATTGGGAGACCGACAGATACTTGCATGCTGATTTACTGGCTGGCCAGCATCACCGCCTCCATTTGCTCATGCAGTTGGGCCATCAAAAGGATGGGAATCTAAGGAGGCACCTTGGGCACCTGGACTCCCTCTTTATCTTTTCCTTTACTTACACTTGCTTCAACATCCATGGTGGATGAAGAAGGTCCGACGCCAGCTGAAGAGGGAATGGTCTTCTTGACCGTTGATTTATTTTGGGTGCTCTTGGGGCACACTCAGGAAAAGTATCTGTGACTTGCCTCTATGATGGGGTGGCATACCCCTTCAATTGTTAAATCCTCTGGAGTGGCCCAATCCACTAGAGGGAGGTCTAATTTATCTAGCCCCTGTCCTTTGTATGCTGGATCCTCCAGTGGCCCGCTATCTTTGAAACCCTTCAGGAAAGTCTGAAGGTCTTGTGCTTCCATGAGCCCTTTTCTCATCCTTGTATGTTGTTGGACCCAGAGATCAAAACTATCCTGGAAATCTACCCAGAAGTCTTCAATATCCTCTTTATGTGGTGGGGACGCCCGAGGTAGTGTTGTGGCAATTTTGTTGCGAGGATCATAATTTCTCTGGTCATGGTTGAATTCAACCAGACCCAAGCTTTTTAGTTCATTATCTGCTTCCCAGGCTATGACGAGGCTGCATGTATAATTCCCACAAGAGAAAGCGAATCGGATGTTGATGACCTTATTCAATATGAAGAAGGCGTGCAGATCCATCATCTACCTACAAAAATCCAAGAGAATAATTCTATCCCCACAATACCGGGGAAGAAGATAGGACTTCCCATTAAAGTCTGTCACCCTAATGTAGGTGTGATGCTAGAACTGAATAAAATATTGGCTGTAGGAGTTGACCAAAGTCATTGCCTCCTATGAGAGGCGGTACCTGGAATCTCAGGTAAGTGTTAGAATGTTATTGTAAATGAAGGCGTCATTTACCCGGCAGAAGTTTAGGAAACTAAGCTCCCACTGTAGTTGGGGATAATGATCCCATGGTGTGACTTGCCCCAGATTGTTCCCGAGTTCCCTGGCTATTCCCAGACCTTGAAAGGCTAGCCTTTGCTGTGCTAATGCCCACAACACATATTATGTCATGTAAAATTGGGAATTCTGGGTGACGGTCCTCATCTGTGTATCCACATGGTTAGATATAATAGCCGCGCAGTTGAAGGTCCTATTGTGTGTTGTGATGCAAGATAGGAAATAATACATCCACACCAAGAATTTCTGGTGTGGGGCCATCTGAAGATCCTGCATAAAAATATGATGCCTGCTTGAATGGGCTCCTTAAAATCCCCATGGGGGATTCCAACTTCATTCTTTTGTAGTCTCGCTTTGGAGACTTCAACCACTGACTGTTGAGGTGTTGCCGGGAAACGATTTTGGCTTCACTAAATTCTTCCAATGATTTGGCCCTGGTGATGATGGCAGACCCTTTGAACTGAGGAATTCCCAACCTAGAAGCAAAGGTGGGAGCATCCAATGTGACAATTGTGGTGGGATATTGTAGTGGCCGGGGATCCAGAAGCAAAACTAAGCGAGTGGCTGCATTGTATAGTGCTGCTAGCTACCCCATTAGTTCTAGTGACTGCACCACACATGGAAAGTTCACTACCTTTATGATGCCAGAGGAAGCTAAGCAAGTGGCCATTTTTTCTCCTTCAGCCTTTAACCTATAAATGGCTTGGATTAAACTTTGCAATTCAGCCCAAGTCCCGGGATCCGTATCCATTATCTCCTGAACTTTGGAGTCTATCTTGGACCCCACAATACCTCCATCCTTTGGATACTTGGAGGTTAAAGGTAGCTTTACCAGCATTCTTTTAATCTTTGAATTTGTAGCTGCCTGGGTAGAGGTGGTGGGTAGTTCCGGACTATTAGGAGGGGCAAAATTGTCAGACATTTTCAATCAATCTATCCGCAACCTGAAATATTGGAGAACCACCAGGACATACATAAACATAAATTATAACTCTGAGAGATTCTTCACTAACCCACACCTGTCAAACAAGTGTTAGTACATATATCAAAATTTTCAGAGTATCTAAAATGAACATGACTTAGCATTCCAAAGCTTTGTTGACAAGGTGGCAAGGAGAAGTAGAAGACAAGGCCCCGCTGGAGGTCCAGAGTCTGGACAAACTAGCCGTTGCTGATGTGACTGGCAATAAGATGTATTTTGGTCAATGTGCACTGGCATGTGGTAAGATGGCAGGCAATGTAAATACATTTATGGTGACAAGTGGGTTGACACGGGGGAATTTATTGCTAGATAGGACATGGTTTGAATGCCCACTTGTGGGAAATTAATCCCACCATTATGGTGATGTGATGGAGGAGAGAGAAAGCTACCATGGTTCAAACCAAAAAGGTGCCAAGTTTGAACCGTGGTGACTCTATCTCAACGAGCTCGGCCCTATGGGGTGAAAAGGCATGACAAAGCATGAAGAACTCATGAGCTCTGAGGGATATATAGAACATATATACATAAAATACAAGAGGGCCAAGTGCCGAAGAATATACATGCAATATACAAAAATATACATCATTCATAGTATAGACAAAATAAACACAATGTACAATAGCTACCCTAAAAAAAAATATAAAATGTACATTAACCTACAGCTACACAGAGGGTGGACAACCCTCTAGTAGAGCCAACCCACCAACGGGTGGAAAACCAAAAGCAGGAAACATAATAACTAGAACGAAAACAAACCAAAAACCAAAACCAAAAAAAAACAAAATGAAGGTAGGAACCAGAAGACCTACCTGGGAATCCAAAGAATGGAAATGAGAGGAGGCACTAGGACTGCTTTGCAATAACTTTGACCTCCAATGCTCATGAACAACTACCAAAAATCAACTCGTAGTTATCTACTAAGCTCAAAGTAATTCACACTTAATCACACTCAAATCACCAAGGAATCACTCTGGAAATCTCTAAGTGTTTGTAATCACGGTAACTGTGAAAGTGACATGTAATTTCTATTTATACCAAGGTAAAAAGCAAGTTACCCTCTCTTCCTGTAAACTCTGAAACAGGCAAACCTCCGGACTCTAGGCTTGGGGATTCTGTGTGACCATACCTCTTCGCGAGGAAGAGGCATCGCGAAAGAGATTCTCGGAGTCTAGAATCCGGCTCTGGAAAGGAAACAACCAACTCCAGGACTGGGTCCCAGAGACACAAAAGACAAAAAACAAAAGAATGCAAGCCTCACGGGAAGGAAAACTTGGAGAAGAAAACAAAAAGAAACAAAGGCAAAGAAAGCAGGGCAAGAGCCAAAAGCAAAAAGAGGGGACCCAACATTTTGCACACAAAATATAGGGATGGGTATGCAGGGCATAACAAATGGAGACTATCTAAGATGAACGCCTTAGTGCATTTGAGAACCACAAAATCTCTGGTTAGAAAAACTAGAACCAATCGTTACTTGGAGAATCCTACTTGCAAGGGATGAAACATCTGAGAAAATCCGGCCATACGCGATTCAATCCATGATCTTTCATTAGTTGTGAAGTGTGTGCTTTGGAAGGAAATCAAGCTGATGACCTCTGGGAGAAGTAGAGAAGAAGCACCAAATATATCAACCCAAAGTCATCAAGTTTTCTTGTTTCTCCCGGATACTGGAGTTTTGTCCCATCATTTCTTTTCTTATTATTTTATTCTCTTCTGGGTGGGAGGGTGGTACTTCTTTCACCATTAAGCTTAAGCTTAGCTAAATTTAATGGTGGTACTTCTTTCACCCTTCCACCTACCTCAATTTTTTTAATGGGGAAGGAAAACTCCAGACCTGGAAAGAATCCTAAAAGTTTAGACTTGGGCCAACAAACTAGTGTGACCGATCTACCCTCGGTGTGTCCGATTACTTATTTCCTTTTATTTTGATTTAACTGATTACTGGACTTCTGGGGATAAATATGATGAAGATTACTCATAGTTTTCTACCAAATTCATGAAATAACTTCAGAGACCAGACCAATTCCACCATGCTAACAATAGATTCAGAATTCAACAAAAATGCAGAAGGCACCATCTCAGAGACTAGATTTCATGCAAAGCATACCGGCCTACATCAGGGGAGCAAAACACTAGAAACCCGGGAAAAAAGAACAAAATAGAAGCAAAAACAAAAGGAAAAAGAGGCGGTCCCGAAGGACCACCAGTGAAACTATTTACAAGGAAAGGCAGCCCAAACGGGGCACCAGGAAAGAAATATTTACAAGCAAGAAAATTTACATATAGTACAATTCTAGACAAACCTGCCTCATTCAAAGTAATGTTTGAGAAACTATTGATTGACGGGCAATGGGACAGGTTCCCCGGTCATGGTATTAAGGTGATAGGTGTTTGCCATGCAGATCTTTGAGATCAAATATGGTCCAAGCCAGAGCCGTTGGAACTTAGTGTTGTGTGTGTGTAAATGGGTACCTGTTGAAAATGATACAAACACTCAATAGGTCATTGCATTAGCTTGAAAGGTTAGTTAAAACATGTAAAACCACTAATATCGGCCTATTGTCTTCTAACTAGAAAGAGTATGATTAGTTGCATATTTAGCCCTCAGAATATGCTCCAAATCAGTGACCAATACTATCCTAGCATGAAGGATTTGATCTAAATTTAAGCTAAAAATGAGAAAAAGCATACAATCTAGCTTTAAAACATGAAATAAAAACAATAAACTAGCATGCTAAAATAGATGAAATGTGAGTCTAGAGTGAATCTAACAGCATAAAAATGTAATTTGATCCTAAGGTAAAGGCTTATTTGCTCTCAAAATAGGCTTCTATTTATAGAAGAATGGGAGAGAGAGGGGGGGGGGGACAAGGTTCATTTATGAATTTGGAGACTCATAAATGAATATGTAAGAGCCTTTAATGCCCAAGGCATTAATAAGGCATGGGAGAGACATGGGCTTAAGGTCTTCATATTAATGAA